>OY759265.1:48604823-48609823 GCA_963662155.1 Lamellibrachia columna | reverse complement strand
GAACAGGTATGTGCAAACACATCACGTATTACAGTCACTTGCTGCAGAGCAGAATACGATCTGCAATTTCAGGCTACAGAACATGTCTTGCTGTGTATATCCATATGTATTACTTGGGGGTCGAATGCGCCCATGTTATAAATAATATTGATACAATCAGCTGTAGTTTATATAATAACATTACCTAAATTTGGCGATATCTGGTGAAGTCGATGCGTGATATTGGCCTATCTCAGCTACAGCACACACAAAGCCAAACCACGAAGAAAACCGAAAGACACACTTGTGTGTGTTTTGGGCCAACCGCCCATCTCCCACCATTTATAGGATCAACCTCCCACTTCCTGCCACCCACCTCCGTAATGAAACATGAATGAGCATCCATATAGGTGTAAGGCGCTTGTTATATATCACGCAATGACTCCGTATGCATCCGTAAACACCGGCGAACCATATTAAATATATTTAGGGAATAGTACACTGTTTGTTGATGTCACGAGTGTCACCAGCCAGATAACATGATGTTATGTGGCTGGTGACACTCGAGTGACATTACCAAACAGTAAGTTAACATTTGAGCATACTTTTTCACTTCCTACATTTGTAAATACGCTGCTGGGCCGGTTTCACAAAGGAACTGATGCGGACGTTTGACGCAGATGACGTAAATCACGCAAATCGTTCGAACAATCTATGCCAACGCGCGTACTCGGTCGCGTTCGAAATGATTCAGACGTCAGCTGGATTCTCAGAACGAGGCTACCGTGTGTTATCTTGTATATGATATATAGCGGGAAAATGCTCTAGACCGATCATGTACTCTTATTAAAGTGATATATCCATCCAGATAATGCACGGCAGCCTCGTTCTGAGAATCATCGTACGCTTGTGGACGTCGAGTGGATATCAGCACGGCTAGCCGTTGTATACATTTTCTACAACGTCAGGCATTGTAAATGTACTTACTGCACTAGGGCATATCCACACACGACTGGGACATATCCACACACGACTGGGACATATCCACACACGACTGGGACATATCCACACACGACTGGGACATATCCACACACGACTGGGACATATCCACACACGACTGGGGAATATCCACACACGACTGGGACATATCCACACACGACTGGGACATATCCACACTCGACTGGGACATATCCGCACACGACTGGGACATATCCACACACGACTGGGACATATCCGCACAAGACTGAGGTATATCCGCACTCGTCTACGCGGCATGCCCCAAACGTCCGGCGGGGGAAAGATTGTAATTTTTTTCGCACACGCGGCCTAAACGTTTATGTCTGCAACGACAACAATAATAACACATATTCCAAAAATGCATAAGCCACCGATATGCATATATCATTGTAGGCATGTGTATAAAATTGCACGACATTCTGCACAAACAACAAGTGAATTTATATTTTTTACGGACGCAAACGAGTTAAATTCGCTGGTTCAAGTGTTTAACGCATGAATTAGATGCTACCGCAGACCACAGTCTTGAAACCAAATACTACGCAGTCAATAATGAGGTGTGTGGACACGCCTCAGCGCGCGGACATGCCTCAGCGCGCGGACACGCCTCAGCGCGTGGACATGCCTCAGCGCGCGGACATGCCTCGGCGCGCGGACATGCGTCAGCGCGTGGACATGCCCCACGTTCCTCTACTGAAGGTTCACATCCACCTTTTTACCAGGGATGGGTGTCGAGTAGAGTGGTCATGTTCTTTACCAGGGATGGGTGTCGAGTAGAGTGGTCATGTTCTTTACCAGGGATGGGTGTCGAGTAGAGTGGTCATGTTCTTTACCAGGGATGGGTGTCGAGTAGAGTGGTCATGTTCTTTACCAGGGATGGGTGTCGAGTAGAGTGGTCATGTTCTTTACCAGGGATGGGTGTCGAGTAGAGTGGTCATGTTCTTTACCAGGGATGGGTGTCGAGTAGAGTGGTCATGTTCTTTACCAGGGATGGGTGTCGAGTAGAGTGGTCATGTTCTTTACCAGGGATGGGTGTCGAGTAGAGTGGTCATGTTCTTTACCAGGGATGGGTGTCGAGTAGAGTGGTCATGTTCTTTACCAGGGATGGGTGTCGAGTAGAGTGGTCATGTTCTTTACCAGGGATGGGTGTCGAGTAGAGTGGTCATGTTCTTTACCAGGGATGGGTGTCGAGTAGAGTGGTCATGTTCTTTACCAGGGATGGGTGTCGAGTAGAGTGGTCATGTTCTTTACCAGGGATGGGTGTCGAGTAGAGTGGTCATGTTCTTTACCAGGGATGGGTGTCGAGTAGAGTGGTCATGTTCTTTACCAGGGATGGGTGTCGAGTAGAGTGGTCATGTTCTTTACCAGGGATGGGTGTCGAGTAGAGTGGTCATGTTCTTTACCAGGGATGGGTGTCGAGTAGAGTGGTCATGTTCTTTACCAGGGATGGGTGTCGAGTAGAGTGGTCATGTTCTTTACCAGGGATGGGTGTCGAGTAGAGTGGTCATGTTCTTCTCCATTGTTTTATTTTGACTTAAAAATGCACCAGATTGCAAATGAATACAATTTGCTTTTTAAAAATGAACAACCCATCTTAGATATGTGCGTCCACGTGAATTTATACCTAGCTACACCCCTGACTCTAGTCGATTGAAGTCAGTGTCCTAATGAGTCAAACCCACGTATATGCCATTTCCACATATTCCACGGGACACTAATGTCACAGTAGTGTATGAAATGCGCTGCTGATCTCGTCGCTTATGTCCATGCTTCGGAAACATGGAATGTGTTTGGTGACTGGCTCATTTGTCTGTCTGTGTGTGGCATTAGTCGTATTTTGTCAGGCAGATTCGGCTCACTTCCTTCAAATTCTATCTTAGTCATATGTCTTGACCACTGGGTTTTAGAACAGCATAATTTAACCTGCCTATGTTTGTGTCGTGAAACTGACTGCTAGTGACATCTGGTGTGCTTGCAGCGGTTCATCGTGGAGCTCCGGTTCTTCGTCGGCGTACGCGCGACAGCACGGACGCCGCCAGAGGGAACAACGATCGCTATCTGCGGTGACGTCATGGACAGACACTACGTAAGCAACCCTCCACTGTAAGCTTGTACTAATGACGGATTATCGGTTTTTTCTTGAAGATGGACAGAATATTGTCGAATTATCAATAATTGTCATCGTATCAAACGCGGAATCAATCGATCTGTTCTGTTTTATGAGAACAAGTGTGTGTGTGTGTGTGTGTGTGTGTGTGTGTGTGTGTGTGTGTGTGTGTGTGTGTGTGTGTGTGTGTGTGTGTGTGTGTGTGTGTGTGTGTGTGTGTGTGTGTGTGTGTGTGTGTGTGTGTGTGTGTGTGTGTGTGTGTGTGTGTTGTGTGTGTGTGTTTGTGTGTGTGTGCGTGGGGGTGTAAATGCATGCGGTACGCACGTGTGCGTATGTGCGTGCGTTCGTGCATGCGTGCGTGCATGCGTGCGTGCGTGCGTGCATGTGTGCATCCCTGGGTAATCTCGTCCTCTGCCCATGTTCTCTAGCAGTGAGCAGTCGGAGTCTCCAGCTCGCATGAGACGACGTCACACCAGCGACATCACATCTGTAACGACGACTCAAGAGGAGATCACTGAGACACAAAGACGCCACCTCAGTCTCACTTCCGCGGACAGCGTCAGTACCGCGGCGAAGGGTGGCGGCCCGAGTTTCGTAGTTGACCATTCAAGGCACATTACGATAGTCCATGCTACAGGCCCTAAAGAACTGCCACCTCGAAAGTAAGTTGGCAGCATTGTCAAAATATATTCACACAAACTGAGCAACGACGACTGCAGTAAGTAATTCACAGGCAATGTCCGTTCTTACACGAATCGTAAGTATCACTAGTGACAAGAGGCAGGCGGATCCACTTGATGAGCTGTCTCATTGTGTGAACGTGTCGTTCTTTTTACAGCAGGGGAGAAATGGTTGAATCAAGAGGAACACGACATGAAATGAAACAAATACTTGTCAGGTGAGGAAACTATCTAATATAGGTTTTGTTTTTTAACACAACTAGTACGGTTTACTCGCTTCACTGTTTTACCGTCTTCTGCAACTGAATATATGGGACGACTATTCCTTCGTCTGCTCACCAGATGGCATGGCAAGCAGGCCGCCCCATACGTGGCTGAGTCGGTATATAGCTTCTTTTATCCATCTTGTGTTTCTATTGCTTTCTCTGTCTATCACATTTGCTCCCTCCCTGTCAATTATGCAATTGTTTCTGTCGGTGATTGCTGCCTGATGCTCTACCGTCGCTGACTCTCTCTTTTGTCCTCGGGTAAACCGCCTGATTACAGTCTCGACCTCCTTCTTGTGCCGTGTTCCAAATGTTCTCCGAGTTTCACCAATATAGGTTTGACTACAGCCCTTACATGGGATCTGGTATACACAGTCTGTCTTTCTATTGTCGTCTCGTGATGTTTTATTATCCGTTGTACATGTTCTGCTACTCCTTTGATATACGGGAGAGTGATTTTCTTAGTTATTATCTTTCATTTGGTATTTCCCTCCTGACTTTGCTGTTCTTTCGTCGTCTTAATGATCCAACTTGGGCACCACATATTTCTAGTACATTGGTGATGTGCTCCACCTCTTTCTCTCTGTCCTCCTGCTCTGATACGATGTTGTTGCATCCATCCAGTAACGATTTGACGACCCCCAGTTTCTGATCTAGCGGATGGTGAGAACTAAAGTTCAGATACTGGTCAATGTGTGTCTTCCTCCGATACACTTTCACTGTTTCATCCTCCTTTCATTCCATAAATGTGTCCAGGAAAGGCAGGGATTTATCGCTCTCTTCCTCGGATGTGAACTTATGCTGCCTGTGGCGTTATTGAGATGCTCTGTCAGTTCTTGTTCACACCCTTTCCTCACTATTTCCATCACATCATCCACATATATTTTCCATTGTTTCGGTTCGCATGTTACTGGCGCTGTGAGAATAGTTCACTGTTCCAGCCATTCCATG
>OY759265.1:48512323-48602323 GCA_963662155.1 Lamellibrachia columna | reverse complement strand
GAAGAGAGAAGACGGAGACATCGAGGCGGTCTGGTGTCACAGCAAGGCCGCGGCCCGCATCAAAAAGAAAGAACGCTACAAGAAGACGCCACGTGACAAGAAGGTCGCGAAATTGAGTCGGCCACATAAACACGCCAAGAAGGCGAAAACCCAAGGATACTGGCAGACTACGTCTTGTAATCTGCGCAGATCTGTTTCAGATGTCTCAGAAATGATGAGGGAAAAATGGTCACAAGACAGGTTGGTGTTGTTTTTAATAACGGAGTTATTTGATATATTAAAACATATATCCAGGCAGATTGAAAGGGAAAGCTGATCGCGATGATGCGGCCCGCCACAGCATAGTTACTGGGAACTCAACATTAACAATATGATTAGTTTATCGCTGTCTAAACATAAGAAGAGGAGGGATTTTTTACTCAGTTGGACCCAACTGTGCACGCACGCACGCACGCACGCACGCACGCACGCACGCACGCACGCACGCACCCACTTGTGCTCTTACACATTCATGCATCAAAAGAGTCGTTACAGTGGCTATGCGTGGGCTATATGTCTTATATATATATGGAAGAATAGTGTCGTTCTTTCAGACGGTGCAGTAGTGTGTCGGCCAGCCAAGGACGCGCCATTTCGCTGCAACTGAAGCAACTACGTCAGCAGCTCGCCGACATAAAACAGATAAAGAAGACGAAGCGTCGTCGTGACCACGCCAAACTCACCAGACACGTCCAGCACGGCACTGCCCATACCGATCAGGTTCAACATGTTGAGGATGCCCAACACACCAAGCACGCCCATATTTCCCACGCCCACAATGCACATGCACGCAAGGCACATACCCGCAAGGCATATGCCAAATATGCCCAACGCGTCCACAGCGCACATGCCGAAAATGATCAAAGCCCCGAAAACGACCAAATCCAACAAGTCCATAAGATCAAATCTGCGAAACACGAACGCCACACCAAGAATATTCAATATACCCAACACGAGGACGACGCCCACGCCCTTCATACCATCGCCCAACCTCCTGAAGTCCACGGTGCCCACAATTCGAATGCAGTTAACGGACTCCCGTCTCATGAAACCCACGCCAAATATGACCAAAACGCCCAAATTGCGCACACCCATTATGACCAACACAGATACCATCCTAACGCCCAACCACCAGACGACCAGACTGTCCACATTTCCAGTGCGGTTCATGGACTCCCGTCGCATAAAGCCCATGCCAAATATGCCCAAAACGACCAAATCACCAACGTCCAATACGGTCACGACACCCACGCCCGCCATGCCAACGCCCAACCTCCTGAAGTCCACGGTGCCCACATTTCTAATCCGGTTAACGGAGTCCCGTCTCATAAATCCCACGTCAAACATGCCCAAAACGCCCAAATTACCCACACTCATTATGACGAACACGGACCCCATACCAAAGCCCATCCACCAGACGGCCAGGCCCATAATTCTAATGCGATTTATGGACTCCCGTCTAACAAATCCAAAGCCAAATATGCCCAAAACGCCCAAATTACCCATGCCCAATATGACGGATACGACGGCCCCGTCCGCCATACAAACGCCCAACCGTCAGACGTCCACCATGCTAACGCCCAACCGTCAGACGTCCGCCATGCTAACGCCCAACCGTCAGACGTCCACCGTGCTCACATTTCTAATGCGATTTATGGACTTCCCACTCATAAAACCCACACCCAACATAACTTCATCGGGCACGACACCCACCCCCAATATGCCCAAAACGGTTACGATGCCCACGCCCACCATACCAACGTCCAACCGCAAAACGCCCAACTCGGCCACATTTCGAATGCAGTAAACGGACGCCCGTCTCATATAGCCGACGCCAAAAATGTCCAACATGAGCAACACGACTACGACTCTCACGCCCGCCATGCCAACGCCCAACCTTCGAACGCTCGTTTCGCCCACGCATCAAATGCAGGTACCGGAGTTCCTTCTCACGGCGGCCATGCTAAACATGCCCAAGGCGCCCCCAACGCCCATACACAACATACCCAATACGGGAATGACGCCAACGCTCGTCATGGCAATGTCCAACCGTCAGACATCCACGGTGCCCGCATTTCTAATGGAGTTACTGAACACCCTTCTCACAGCGGCCACGCCAAACATGCCCAAAACCCCCACAGCGGCCACGCCAAACATGCCCAAAACCCCCACAGCGTACATGCACAAAATGACCAAAATTCACACAACGCCCAATATACCCAACACGTGTACGACCCCCTCGCCCTCCATGCCAACGCTCAACCGGCAGACGTTCACGGTGCCCACATTTCTAATGCCGTTAAGGAACTCCCGTCACACCCCGCCCAAGCCAAATATGATCAACGCGGTCCCGACGCCCACGCCCGCCATGGTGCCCTTCACGGTGCCCACACTTCTAACCCGACTGATGGACACCCATCACACACCGCCCAAGCCAAATATGACCAACACGGTCGCGACGTCCACGCCCGCCAAGGTGCTCTTCACGGTGCCCACACTTCTAACACGGTTGATGGACCCCCATCACACACCGCCCAAGCCAAATATGATCAACGTGGTCCCGACGCCCACGCCCGCCATGGTGCCCTTCACGGTGCCCACACTTCTAACCCGATTGATGGACACCCATCACACACCGCCCAAGCCAAATATGATCAACACGGTCCCGACGCCCACGCCCGCCCTGGTGCCCTTCACGATGCCCACACTTCTAACACGGTTGATGGACACCCATCACACCCCGCCCAAGCCAAATATGATCAACACGGTCGCGACGCCCACGCCCGCCATGGTGCCCTTCACGATGCCCACACTTCTAACAAGGTTGATGGACACCCATCACACCCCGCCCAAACCAAATATGATCAACACGGTCCCGACGCCCACGCCCGCCATGGTGCCCTTCACGATGCCCACACTTCTAACACGGTTGATGGACACCCATCACACACCGCCCAAGCCAAATATGATCAACGTGGTCCCGACGCCCACGCCCGCCATGGTGCCCTTCACGGTGCCCACACTTCTAACCCGATTGATGGACACCCATCACACACCGCCCAAGCCAAATATGATCAACACGGTCCCGACGCCCACGCCCGCCCTGGTGCCCTTCACGATGCCCACACTTCTAACACGGTTGATGGACACCCATCACACCCCGCCCAAGCCAAATATGATCAACACGGTCGCGACGTCCACGCCCTCCAGAGTGTCCACACGTCTAATGCGGTCAATGGACACCCATCACACATCGTACAAACCAAATATGACCAACATGGTGACGACGCCCACGCCCACCATAGTACCCTCGAGGGTGCCCACACTTCTAGCACGGTTAATGGACTTGTGTCTCACGTGGCCCCCGTCAAAAACAGTCATATTACCCAAAAAGGCCACGGCCAAAATGACCAACACAGCTACAACGCCCGCGATCAACACGGTCACGAAGCGCACGCCCGCCATGGTGCCCAAGATACCCAACAAGGTCCCGGCGCCCACGCCCGCCATGGTGCCCAACATACCGAACACGGTCCCGGCGACCACGCCCGCCATGGTGCCCAACATACCGAACACGGTCCCGACGTCCACGCCCAACATGGCGCCCAACATACCCAACAAGGTCCCGGCGCCCACACCCAACATGGTGCCCAACATACCCATCAAGGTCCCGGCGACCACGCCAGCCATGGTGCCCAACATACACAACAAGGTCCGGGCGCCCATACCCAACATGGTGCCCAATATACCGAACACGGTTTCGACGTCCACGCCCAACATGGCGTCCAACATACCCAACAAGGTCCCGGCGCCCACACCCAAAATGGTGCCCAACATACCCATCAAGGTCCCGGCGACAACGCCCCCCATGGTGCCCAACATACCGAACACGGTCCCGACGCCCAACATGGAGCCCAATATACCCAACACAGTCCCGACGCTAACGCCCGCCATAGTGCACAACATGGTGCCAAACAACACGGTCGCAACGCCCACGTCCGCCGTGGTGCAGTCCATGGTGCCCATATTTCTAACGCGAGTAAAGGGCCCTCGTCTCTCCCTGCGACGGACGTCGCTGACGGGACCGGTGTATCGGCGAAGTCACGCGGTCAACAAGACGAGATCGAAATGAAAGCTTTTGTCGAATGGCGGCGCCACAGTTCTCGTTCATCCCGCAAGTCGGCGCAATCACACGAAGCCCGTGCCCGTCATGGTGCCGGACACGGGGCCTACACTTCTGACGCGGTTACCGGACCCTCTGCTTCTACCACGACGGACATCGCTGACGCGAACGGCGCATTGACGAAGACACGGGGTCATCAAGAGGAGATCGAGACGACAGCGTTTGTCGACTGGTGGAGCCAGAGTCGCAAGAGATCCAAAGAGGTCGCAACCTCTTGCAAGAGGTCGCAACCTCACGACGCCCACGACCGCCTTGCCAACGTCCACGGTACCCAAACATCTAATACGGCCGATGGACTCTTTTCCACGACGGACGTCGCTGACAGGCAAGTTGTTTCGACAAAGTCGCGCGGTCAACAAGACGAGATCGAGACGAAAGCGTTCGTCGAATGGCGGCGCCACAGTTCTCGTTTGTCCCGCAAAAGGTCGCAACCACACGACGCCCAAGCACGCAATGTTGCCTTCCGCGGTGCCTACACATCTAGCGCGGATGACCGACTCCCATCTTCCACTGCGGCGGACATTGCTGACGGGAGTGGAACAGTGACAAAGTCACGCAGCCAACAAGAAGAGATCGAGACGACAACATATGTTGAATGGCGGCGCCACGGTCGCAGCGAGACTCACTCGTTCCACGAAAATTCGCCAGCAAGCAAACCGACTTATATCAAAGACTCCAGCACCGGGTTCAACTTGAAACGAACGCCATCCGACGCTGGACCTCGCAGATCTAACTCGCAAAAGGCACTCAACCACCGTCCGACATCGCTCGATGCCCCCGGGGAGATGTCCCCCGTCAACACGGTGATCTCCACCCTCCAGGTCGAGGCGCTCAACGAATACGAGCCGAACTGGACGACTCTACCGAGCAACGACCCGAGAAACAGAGGGGCGGGCGGAACGAAACCGTACGGTGGAGGAGACGGGCGAGGAAGAACGGGGAAAGACAACGGAACAGAGGCAGGAGAAATGACGACCAACGCGGCAGCAGGGGCAGAGGTGATCAGAGTCGACCGAAAGAAAATCACCAAAGTAGCCAAATCCGAAAAAGGCGCATTTGTTGTGGAATCTCACTCGGCGGAAGAATACACGGGTTGGAGCAAGATCAACAACGGAATGGGGAACTCGAAAACGAGGATTCAAAATGGCAGAGCACACGGAGTTGGAAAGGACGGAGGAGAATACCCAGATTGGAACAAGATCAGCGAAGGAAATGGAAACGCGGAAACGACGCCCCAAAGTGGCAGAGCAGGAGTGGGGATAGCGGATGCGTGGAAGACACTGTACGGCGCCTCGCAGCGACTGGGAGCCAAGTGGTGAGTTGTCCCGTGTTAGATCGTCTGTCGGTGTCGTCATGTCTTGTCGTACGTAGCAGAGGTGCAATGCATTTATTCCATTGGACGGTAAATTTCGGGTTACGTTACATGTGTCTGGAGTTCTGCCGGATTTCCACAGACACCGATGGACGTAGAAAACGTGCACAGACCAAAACAACGTTTCCAAATTATAACATGCAGTCTGTTTCCAACAAGTATACAAGGTCATTTCCACATTGGTAACAACCAACACAGGTTGACTTGATTGACGTTTCGCTTGCTGCCTTTTCGTAAGTATTTCAAACAGCACTGATTATTTTCTGAAGACCACGGCATACACTTTTTTGTAGCAATCAGCTGAATTCAGTTAAGAGTTTTGTTAAATGCCACTGAACTGTGATTTTCGCATTATGAAGTGTTTTCTGAAATATGAAATTACAATTTAATGTCGATTGAACTGTTCCATTTATGAAACGGCGCATGCATGTCAATTTTCTGTCAAATGTGTCTGCGTGTCTGTATGTCAGTGTGTCTGCGTGTATGTTTGTTGTGCGTGCGTGCATGCGTGTTTGCGTGTCGTCGCAGAAACTAGTTATTGATTCGGCGCATGCTTTCCCAGGGCTCGGGGGCTGCTGCGAGTCAATCCCGTGACGCTGCACCCCGTCGACCGCAAACCCGCCTACGTAGGGTGAGTACAACTGGTTCATGACGCAATCGCAAGATGGCACCACCAGTATAGCTCTTTATAACTGGAATTATTAACTTTAATTAAAACAACAGTGCATTGTTATTTATGGGAGCCGTGTACCCGCGTGCACAAATGCGCGTAAGTACTCATACGCGCTAGAGGGCGCCACCGGCACATTATTATTATTATTAATAAACCATAGCTATTTTCAATAAATGGTGTAATCGGTGCAAGAACGGTTCATTGTAGCTGGCATAATTATAACTAAAACTGCCTATAAATATAATTATTCACTTAATGTGTTCACCTGAATGTGTACAGGTGTACACCTTTGTGTACACCTTTGTGTACACATGTACACAAAGGCACACGGACCGCTTCATGCCAAGCGACGCAAGCGACGTAAGCACGCATGCCTGCGTGCCTCAATCTTGTCATCTGTCGCTTCAAGTGTTGCGTTACACGAAACATGTATGTTATAATCATCGGTGACATTGATAAGCAGTGTAGCGTTGTTGCTGTCAACAACGACCCTCGTTGAGTAGTCGATGAATGATGTGATGATGATGTAGGCTGGATGGACGCCTCATTTAGCAGCGACTGTCATCCATCCACGTAAGACCCTCGCCAGTTGTCAACGTAGCCGTTTGTGTTGTAAACTGTTCACACCATGTCGTTTTTACAGAAGCTCGGTTTTATAAATGCGTACACCTGGGCTATTTTTTATTCACGTAATAACGAATGCATATGATGAAATGTACCTCTATAAATGCATTATGTATAATAAACCTTTGATTTCATTATTCTTTAAAGTAACTATTTAATTAAATATTGTAGAAAACGTTTTTACGTCATAAACTGACAATTTTCTCAGCGTTTATGAAAACCAAATTAGACCAAATCTCGTGAGATCTCGTCCACAAGGCTGTTGGTAAACGCTGATGTGACTCATGTTACGAGTACGAACCAGGTCGCTATAGGGTCACAAGAAGCGAACACAAATTACCATTGATTTGGTGAACTACTGACGCACGCAGTCGATGGAGCTGTGTGGTGTTGCTACCATATGTATATCTGTTACCAGTACAACTATTATGTTGCGAAGATCTGCAGCTTGTTTTACAATATCCATGTGTTATTATCTTCAAACTGGCTGCGTGATTACATTTTTCGCACGTCTCGTTTTAGAAACATTTCGCGAAAAACCAAACCTATCTAATATCAAATACGACATGCTAGCTCGTTTGTTTAAATGCTTTAGTCAGTTTTTGTGAAAGCATCAGATATACTATTACATTATTTTTGACCGGGTCCGATCAAAATTCAGAGAAAAAACGACAAAAGTGGTCCGGCTCAATATAGTGATCAGAGCCAATTCTTTCGACGTATTACACACAACTACGCCATCTGCGCATAATAAATAAACTATTCACACAATACATAATTAATATCAACCAACCTGATCAGCGATGGGCTAAATTAAATAAGAAGGCTTCTTTAAACAATTAAGAATTTATATGTTATCTTCTGCTGGGTCGTCTGGATTCGCCCATGTCAAGTGTGTGATGTCCCAGTGGTTTCTGTTTGCAGGGGACCCGTAGTATCACACATCTAGCCACGGTCGCCGACGCTGTCGCCACTGACGCCTGCCACTCCGGACAGCGTGGTTGCTGTCCGTAGCTTTTGGTCGACGGAAATGGTCAGCTGATGAACAGTGCTTCGTGGTAGCATTACACAACTTCGTTGCTGACTGCTGCTGCAAGGAATATCATAGGCCAAACATTAAGTGTCACTTTATGATTATTGCACTGAAGTGTTATCGACTTAACTAGATATTGATGTGGTCATAGTGCATGACACTATGCCCGGTCGCTGCACCCCGGAACGTATACGTTTGCACATGGCAGGGAGAATGTGGTAGACAACGACGCGTCTACAGTGAGACCTGGCGCGGAAATGTGGCCAGTGTGTGATCAGTAGGTGGCGCTGCATGCCATTGTTAACCAATCGCTGCTACTCGACTCATATGCCTGTGACAGCTGATGGAGTATTTGTATTATCCAGCTGTTTGAACTGACGAGTATTTATAATCCATTTTACTACAGTTGTGTTTGATTACGGGCCTATTCTATTTGCCGTTCCGCGGTGAACCGAAGATGTACAAATATAACAGAACCGGAAAGGTATAGACCCCTTTATTTATCATATGCTAGTTTTGTGTGTCGCGCCCACATTGGTGCACTCGTTTATGAAGTATTTAATTTTGTGTAATGGAAAATGCTCAGTATATTGTGAGGTAATGGACGAATGGGGTGTCGTTATTGTGGTCACGTGACCGAGGCTCTCCTCCTTTGACGAAGACAGAAGAGGCAAATAGAATAAACCGATATGTATGTGTGTCTATTTTGGAACCGTTGGGGGTAATACTATGTTTCATGAATACAAAAGGCTATTATAAATAATATGATCATTCGTTTGACTTCCTGCAGCATCTAATGCACATGCAGCAATGTGTTTTGGTGTGTACTCCAATCCTCTGTTTTGGTGTGTACTCCAATCCTCTGCTTTGCATCTCGGGCGCCAAGCTTTCATGGGTTTATCTACGACCCCACGTCGGGTAGTCACAGTTTTTTTAATTACCCTTTTTCTGTGAACAATCGAATTACCCTTAATATGCGAACAGTTACGTACAATTGTCCACAACGTCATGCGTATTTTCTACGATTGTCCGAAGTTATGTAATACAAGGGCAAGGCGTCGCTAGACGTTACAATTACTGTCAGTATTACGTTGCAATTTCGAGAGTTGGATGCCATCAAAATATTGACTGGCAGCACCAAGTACCAATGCATAGATGGATATTTCTGTGAAATGTAGTAAATATTATTATCGTGATAGTCACTTACGAAGTTACGAACTACCAAGTTATCCCGTCCGGAGTATGGGCAGTTTTGCTAGTACGTGCATCCACTACACGTACACTGAATGTATCCACTACACGTACACTGAATTTATCCACTACACGTACACTGAATGCGGTTAGCAGCACGATTCATTCCACAATTCCATATCCAACTTCAAATATAATATTATTCAGCTAATTTGATATCTCAAAAGTCGTCTGCATGATGGCTTCGGCTTTTTGGGTTTCAAATTATGTAAATCAACAAGCCTGATGAATGCTATGCACTGTCCATTTGGTACGAAGATATTGTATTTCTGATTTCAAGGAGCGTTAGCTTGTTTATAATTTTTGCGGCTCTTTTGCAAGAGCAGTAACGTAGTTACGATAACGTATTATCGTGAATTTCCAAAATTACTCTGCAGTATTACAAACAACACTGGAATTGTTCAAACCGCGACAAAACCTGGATTGTTAGCATTCTTGCCAGAATCACCCAAAGATACAGGAAGCGACAATGCAACGCTTTGTTGTAGATCAAACGACATCACGACGCATGTTAAACGACACCTGATAGCGCGCCTGCATAAAATAAGGCGACAGGCTGCGAAACAGCTTATTACAGCATATCGGATGACACACAGTTACACGCCTTGCTAGGCGAACGAGCAAGGACACTACGTGTCTCTGTGTGTCATAGGGTTGCACAACCCTTATTAGGCACTTACCGTGATAATGCATGCTAGCTATTTTAGATGGGTGCGTGAATGACGCTAACCATAACATATTGTCATTGTTGACATAAAAACTTTAAGACAACGACGCATTCAGACCCAAAAATCTCTGACACACGGGAGACTTGTCAAGGGGGACAACTGGCACTATTAACCATTGTATTTTTAACATGCACAGTAGGAGTATTGTCCTTTCAGCCCTTTTATTTGTGCCCCCCCCCCCCCCGTCTTACTAACTTGTCCCACGACCCTTCCCCATCATGTATTAAAAGCCCTTATACTGTTTATCTAAGTTAGTTTTGTCGGATAACAGATGTACCAACATATTAACACTGGATGCCAATATCAAAAGGAGAAGAGAAAGGCAAAATAGAAGGTGGTGAGATGAACTCAGAAAACACGACAGCATAATGTATCAACAACTAGCAGAGGAGAGAGCTAGGAGAAATGTGACGTTACCTTCGCCCAGCGTTGTGTTGAAATAGGCTGAACATAATATAACATAACATAACATAACATAACATAACATAACATAACATAACATAACATAACATAACATAACATAACATAACATAACATAACATAACATAACATAACAGAACAGAACAGAACAGAACAGAACAGAACAGAACAGAACAGAACGAATACCAAATATGCTGCACCACAACGCTTCAAACCCGTCGTATGGCCAGTTTAAATGGGGACATATTATAAAAAGGCAGAATGTGTTCCTAGCTATGGACGCCAGCTCCAGAATTCGATCCTGCAGATGAATGCTGAAATGGGTTTACTTGAGAAAACAAGACTTAGCTGCAACTCCATCAGCATTGTGGGGTTGTAAGGTAGAGGGACTCGGGTCCAGTGCAAATGGTTTTGTGTGTTAAAACTACCAGGCTAGCTTGCTGTGTGCGTTGCTTACGGTGGGTTCATAAGATTAAGGACGTAACATTATCTTCACAGTGACTGCATCCTTAATATGTTATTGTTATCCGTGCCTGTTGTTATCCGTGCCTGTTGTTATCCGTGCCTGTTGCTTATGGTGCGGGTGCTTTAAATAAATAATGCATTAAAACAATGCATTAAAGTTATCATTGGTGAATGCGTTCGAGAAGAACCCTGGTTGTTGTCCGAAACTCCTAATTCCAGACATGTGGGGGAACACTCACGAGGGAACACTGGGCACTTTCTCACTTAGAAGCCTCTTTGTGGTGTGTGGTGCGTCCCGTAAATGCGGGACGATCTTGTGTTTTTTCCGTACCGGAAAGCGCTAACCACAAACCAGTGAGTCATATACGGAACTCACAAGTTCTCGAAAGTGCGCTGCGCCCGGGCCAACCCACTACCGCGCTTCGCCTGGTGGCAAGAATGGTCGCAATGCGGCGTATACATTATCGGATCTGTGGCGCCCCTCTACGTAGTACGGCGCAGTAGCGCCAGTGTGACGCTCCCGATCAATACACGCCTGCTCATTGTCTAGTACACTGGAGTATGTCAGCTCGTCACGCGCGGCTGACTCTGACCCAAGTCACGCTACGGATCACTCAGCAAGCTGCGCGGGTTGGGTCGTGCGCCTCTCCACACACTGGACAGTCACTGACCGCTATTAACGACGTCCACGTTGACGCCACTGCTGCTGTAGTGACCTAATCGCGACATTGGTCAGTACAATGCGGGGCTAGGCTCCGTCAAGAGAGGTGTTGACTGCTGAAATCTCCTTCAGTCACGTTGCGATTTCACACCGCTTCCTCGTGTGGAAACATCGATGCGTCAACTGAGGTATGCGAACGTTGTAGACTCGCCACTGACTGGTGGGTCCGTTGCTTATTAGAGTTTCTCACAGAAAAGCTGACGTCGTCTCCACACCTAGCGTCTGTCGGCACTCGGTAGCAACACGTAGTTGACGTTTCACGCGTTACACGTCCGGTGCGCGGTTGAGTGACGTATGACACGTCTGATTTGTTTACACCTGCCGGAAGACGGAGTCACATTGCGGAACGAGGACAGCGTGATCTCGGCGCTGTCGCACCTCAGCAACGTCTGTTCCCTGTCGCCGTGATTGACTCATAGTGGCGTGGTAGGTGGCTTTAGTATATTCCTGGAATGCCAGGTGGGTGAATTGCTGACCCGTTCGCCAGTGTAGACTTGGGTATAAATGCAGCCAATTTCATATCAAATTAACTTCTGACTTAAGACAGCGCTATGCGACCGATCTACCAGAACGCGGCTCTGTTCCGTCACTTGACACCGTGCATGCAGTTACCGAGCATGGGCGTCATGATATCGTGTATCTACATTTTTCTCATTCATCATAGATGATAAACTACAGTAGAACCCACACAGTGTGTAGCCTACGCGTCGGTTTCGCCATATCACTTCTACAAAGAAAAGAACCTTGGAAATGATTATGGCGGCGTATTGATTTACTGCCACAATAGTGAGGAAATGATTCATGCTTTTTTGCGGTGTGCTATGCCTATCCCAAATAATGCAGTATTGGTGTTGTGTTTGGGCGTGTGTGTGTGTGTGTGTGTGTGTTTGTGTGTGTGCGTGCGTGCGTGCGTGTGTGTGCGTGCGTGTGCGTGCGTGTGCGTGCGTGTGTGCATGTGTGTGTGTGTCTTCGTCCCCTCAAGGGGCTCACTATTTTGGGGTAATTGGCTCCCAAACATGCACATTGTAATTGGAGCATTTAAAAGAAACAAAATGTGCCCTGGTAGCAGAGTGAACACGTTAAAACATGCAGTCACGTGTTATGTGAGCGTTATAAAAAAATATGGACTTTTTAAAGAATTTATGTTAACAATATCTTAAGAACTTCGTCATTATATTGTGTTTGGATTCTCCAAGTCACCAACATTTAATGAGATATCAGCACCACCAACTGTCTTTTCGGCTGTTAGTCGTCTTCCAGTGAGGGAGAGGGGCCAGTCGCCGCTTGTATCTTCCAATATGTTCTGTTCGCTGTGTCCACCGATGTCATCACTTCTTCCACATATATTTCTGCATTGTATCACGACATTCCAGTCTTGGTCCGTCCCTTCCCCTGTTCTCTCCATTGTTTCACGACATTCCAGTCTTGGTCTGTCCCTTCCCCTGTTCTCTCCATGCGGTAACATGTTATACATGAACAAGAACAAAGAAATTTAAAAAAATTTGTTCACATAGATCTTTTCATCACAATTTACTTTCTTGCTATCGATATAATAAAGAGGACTTTTCAGAATGGATGTCACTTCTGCTACCAGAATAAATTTAACTGAGGATAATTCTAAGTGTGACAGTGTGACAGTTGAACATACTTCATGATAGTTTCACATTATAATACTACAGTTCTTATTAACACATCCAAACATAATTTTTTTTATAGCGTCCCGATAGAACGACGTTATCCTACCAAGGCGCCATTCGCACTGAGTTAGCCATCTTCATTAGATAGGCGAATATATCTACGGGTAATACAGATGTTTTGATAGATAGACAGACAGGGATGCTATTTCAGATTATCTAACTATTAGTCGTTTCCTCTTTTTTGTTGCTCAGTTTCTCCCCAGTGACATGTTTTCATTACATAAAACAGATCACAAAATCTGCTCAGGGAGATCAAATTGGTGACAGATCGAGACTAGTAAGTTTGGAATCAAACCATTTATTCATTACGATTGACTAAGTTATGCTGCTGAGTTGAATAGTCAATGTTGCTCATATTAACAACACTACTATGTTAATTAAAACACGTTTTGTATAAATTGTGGTTTATAAACTATCCCTTACTGACGTTATATTAGAAAATAAAATAACTGGTATTAATATTAATACACCCATTCATGCAAAACCACGGAAAGAAGGAAACAAATACACGTCACTCGTAGATGTGATATTTAAATACTGGTACGCCTGTACTTTCTTTGATGAAGTACTGCACTCATTTCACGTACTCATAACTTTTAAATAATCGTACTTGTGCTTGAGTACTCTAATAACAACAAAAGTCCAACCACATAAACACTACATTTATTACCTGGGCTTTTGTTACATAGGCGTTCGTTTAATTCATTCTTACGCGCAGGCACACATTAAGCTCTTAGCACATTATCAGTTTCACTGGTATTAAATATACATGCTAAGCATTTCAATTTGTTTTCGCACACGGGAGGCGGTAGTTAATAAAACACTAGGTAAGTTTTTTTCAGAGAGTGTCTTGTTAAGAACCATTAAAGGGGGGTGCAATAAAAATATGTTTAATGGTTCCATTTATCGCGTTTCATGAAATACAACATTTTTAAAACAGCAATCGATATGGTCTCTCGCTGAGTGACATGGTCTCCCGCTGAGTGATATGGTCTCCCGCTGAGTGACATGGTTGACCTGCGCTGAGTGAATCGAGTATCTTATGTGCTACACTACTTTGTGTGCAGACTCGTTCACATATAAAGCACATCTGTTTAAAATGTATAAATATTCATTTGCATTAAGAATACCGGTTACCAATAGGGACGGATCCTGTTGTTAACATGGTTCATGGTTGAGGATCAAATAGCCAATAATACCGCCAAAGCTTCAACAGCAGTCAGTGTTGTTAAAGGTATTGCAATGTCCATAACTCGTTTTCAAACCCGGCGTTTAACAAGGACACATCATACAAACATGTTACGATTGTATTTAATTGTATTTAATTATATTTGTATTGTATTATTATGTTACTAACAAACCAATAATTCACAAACACGTATGTATTTTACCTATATTACGCCACACTGTTGGCCCCACGTACATATTATATAAGTTACGGATAAAAATTCTGCAAAACATAACATATTGTACTAAGTGTGTTATTCGGTAAGGCAGGATTAATAAAAACCATATATGTTTACGATATTCGTATTTGAATGTAAAGCTTCAACAGGCATTGGTTAAAAGGTCACACGCTGGTTATGTTACGTATTATTACGTACTACTTACGTACTAAGTGTGTACTACTTAGTATAATACATACTACTAACATACTAACTATGGAATAGCATGTCTATAAGGCAACTATGTGACTGGTAATACTATACGAGTTATAACGTGGCGTTATACTTAACCGAACAACACTATTTGACAAATAACTCCTGACATAGTGGTTTCCTGTGCAATTCCTGCAAATCATCATCCATCCTGTTTAATAGAAACCTGCACTGTTTCCTGTGAACGTGTGTTATTGTTTAAATAACAATAATCATGTCATGAACTAAACAGGCGAAATACTGTTAACACAATTGTAAGAGTATTGTCCTGAATGTATTCGACACGTATATTGCCGGCCGACATGACACGTTCCATATATTGACCTGAATTATCATAACACATTATCTAATTGCCTGTATATTTCTGATCATTCCATAGTTGTGTTTGCTTGGTAGGTAAGTTGTAATTTAATAATTTGAGACTGATGAACTGGCAGGTTTGGTGGCTAAAATTCAACAATGCCTTTTCCGCAGAGCAACGAGTTTATTAAGTAAGATCAGTCTATATTTACATTATTGGTAAAAACGTTATAATGTGCGTTGATAAAGCATGCGTCCAGGCGAAAACGCACCTAATAAGCGGGCTTTATTTTCAAGACATTCCGATTGGTTGTGTTAAACGAGGCGGGTCGCGTTTCAACATACTTCAAGACAAACACCATAGTGCTTTAGGCTTAAATACACAAGAGTAAATGGTTTGTTTCTTCTCTATAGCGCTGACCCGCAGCTGTTGTCAGACGAAGGCGTAGTTCGCATGGCAGGCTATGCGATCTCCAATAAGATGATTCTCGGAGTCACCGTTGGTGTCGCCTGTTTCCTCTTCTTCGCCGCGTTGATGCTCGTCCTACTCCTGTGTCGAAGACGTCGCGCTGAGAAACAACGCCTCAAGTAAGCCATGCAGTGTGCCGTCTCGAGTTGTGTAGCAGCATTACTGATCACAATGCAGTAGAACCCCTCTTGTGAAGCCACCAAAGTGACTGAGATAAAGTAGCCTGCTAAAAAGGGTGGCCGAGTTACAGAGGCAGATCAGATGTGCAGATCTGGGGAAAACAGACTGACACAGTGGTCGTTTCCGAGGGGAGGCCGCTTTTAGTGGTTCAATTGAATAATATGTGATAGTTGGTTTTGGTATATAAAGCTCAAATACACGTAGGATATATTCAGTTGGACGTAGACAAATGGTAATGTAATAATCATCTAAGACTATAGCTGTAACATTTTGGGCGTTTTCAACAACTTATAATCGATTTGTATGCCCTGGGCGCTCAGTTGGATCAACAGTTAAATAAACGATTGTAAAGCTACACATTTTTTTATAATCAAGACACCTCACACCTCACACCGATTCACTTTGTCCTCAGGTATTGGACATTGTTGACGGCTGTTTACAAATGTACCGAACAGCGACGTAGATATTCATAAACAGATAACGATCTTTTGTCTTAATTGTGGCTCCTAACTGTGGACTGTCAATATGTTATAATATATATATAGTCTATACTAAACGATTTCACGATACAACTATTATATTTAGTACCTTTAACGGAATGCCATGTTCTGCAGGAAACTCAGAGCAGACGTTCTATGATATTACTCAATGACTCAGCAACTTTTCAGTACGAACGCGTTTTTTTACGTTGTATTTGCATTTTTTATAAATCACTCACGTGTCCACGTTTTGAATGTGTCGTTATAACACTGACAGAGCGACACTGCCGCGGTCTGAGCGCAGTCTACCGGAACATGGCCAGACCGTTTTGTATGACCGGGCACCGATCGCCCGACCGCCGGCCAGGTACCAGAGGGCCGCCTCGGACTCCGGTCTCCTCTCCAACGGCATCGACCGCCAGCGCCGCGGCAGGAGGTATGGGGGGAACATACTAGGAATACTCTACGGCCAGGCGTACATATATTATAGACGATGTGTTATTTACTGATCTCGTTGCTACTACATTAATCTTAATATGTTATTAATGGGGTATCTACAGCACGAGTGTAAGCCCTGTTATTATTAAAGCTGAACGTTAATTGACTATGTTCTTATGGGCCTGTAATTAGAATAAATAGTTTTTTGTTTCGCGTGCGTGCGTGCGTGGGTGCGTGCGTGCGTGCGTGCGTGCGTGCGTGCGTGCGTGCGTGCGTGCGTGCGTGCGTGCGTGCGTGTGTGTGTGTGTGTGTGTGTGTGTGTGTGTGTGTGTGTGTGTGTGTGTGTGTGTGTGTGTGTGTGTGTGTGTGTGTGTGTGTGTGTGTGTGTGTAGATTTGCAGTACAAATTATGTTATCTGTTATTTTAGGACATAGTATTTTAGAAAAACCTTGTTACTATTAAGTGGGAAAAACGACTATTGCCTATTACTATGACTTGTTACGATTAACCATGTAACCATTGTGTAAGAGCAACATCGTTACGGTTACTCACAAAACCGGTTGTTGATCAACTCTATGTCAGGAACAGAGAATACACAACAAAAACTATCGACCAAAAATGTATAATTACTGTATTAAAATTCAATCAGATATGATTTTGCAAAGCAAATGGAATACCATACCAAAATTCCAACGGTGGCGTAGTTTCTAATATAAATAACCACTATTTATACAACCCAAAAAGTTGTTTATAACTTCGTCATTATTATTTTTCGTTTCTGTTCTTGTTTTCAAAACTACACCGGATCTCTCAGTGTTGGCTTAATATTTTACACAGCCTACGGGTGACCAATAGTCACGATTCGTGATACTACTTAAAGTATTTACCAGTAAACATCTCAACAAGGTGCGAGCTGGCTCTAAGAGTATGACGTGTGCCAAGATTGATCCACCGAGCGCTGCTCGTCATCCTGAACACGCATCCGGGATTAATCAGTATTCACACAACTATCGATTAATCAGGCGATATTCGATGCAGGCATCGCCTGACGAGCCAACAGTGCGGTATACAACGTTTTTTTGTCAACTGGATCTGTAAGAAATTAACAACGACGAACATGCCACTGGCAGCTGACTGTAATTATAAAATGGCGTGTCTCGGAGACGTTGTGTCTACTTCGCAGACACATTTCATGCATATCCTGAGGAGATTAACGTTAATAAATTAAATATAAAGAAATGTGTTGTTACCTAATATTAGGTTTGCTCATTTGGGTTGTTTTAATGCAGGACATAATTATTGTCACAATTCCTCCATTGCCATATCAAGTCAAGTTTGCGATATTTATTTAAACTTTGAATTCTAAATACAATCTTTAAAATGTCATTGTTGTAATTAGGTTGTTATGTAAATAAAACTGTCCAGAACAGCAGCGGATCTAGGTGTTCTTAGGGGTCTCAAGACCCCCTCCGGCTATGGAGGGGGATCTTAGACCCTCCTGTGTCCGTGGCAAATATACAGTAAAGGAACACGTATATAGGCCTACCTCTGAACTAGTGTCAACGTGAAGACTGAAGTATTAGCAGCCGGCTAATATTAGCAATTATGTCAGTAGAACGACACATGTGACTACGACTGACTGAGACCCCCGCCAACAAGCCTAGATCCGCCCCTGCAGAATCAACTGCACACTATTTGTAATAATGACTTTTCAAAAGCTTTAATTTACTCTACTTTTCCCCCGCGAACGCTCAGTTGCATTACATTAGTGTGATTAACCTGCTGCTGTGTCAATGTGATTGACCTACTGCTGTGTCAGTGCGATTGACTTGCTGCTGTGTTAGTGTGATTGACCTGCTGCTGTGTCAGTGTGATTGACCTGCTGTTGTGTCAGTGTGATTGACCTGCTGTTGTGTCAGTGTGATTGACCTGCTGCTGTGTCAGTGTGATTGACCTGCTGTTGTGTCAGTGTGATTGACCTGCTGTTGTGTCAGTGTGATTGACCTGCTGTTGTGTTAGTGTGATTGACCTGCTGTTGTGTCAGTTTGATTGACCTGCTGCTGTGTCAGTGTGATTGACCTGCTGTTTTGTCAGTGTGATTGACCTGCTGTTGTGTCAGTGTGATTGACCTGCTGTTGTGTTAGTGTGATTGACCTGCTGTTGTGTTAGTGTGATTGACCTGCTGTTGTGTCAGTGTGATTGACCTGCTGTTGTGTCAGTGTGATTGACCTGCTGTTGTGTCAGTGTGATTGACTTGCTGCTGTGTCAGTGTGATTGACCTGCTGTTGTGTCAGTGTGATTGACCTGCTGTTGTGTCAGTGTGATTGACCTGCTGCTGTGTCAGTGTGATTGACCTGCTGTTGTGTCAGTGCGATTGACCTGCTGCTGTGTCAGTGCGATTGACCTGCTGCTGTGTCAGTGTGATTGACCTGCTGTTGTGTCAGTGTGATTGACCTGCTGTTGTGTCAGTGCGATTGACCTGCTGTTGTGTCAGTGCGATTGACCTGCTGCTGTGTCAGTGTGATTGACCTGCTGTTGTCTCAGTGTGATTGACCTGCTGTTGTGTCAGTGTGATTGACCTGCTGTTGTGTCAGTGTGATTGACCTGTTGTTGTGTCAGTGTGATTGACCTGTTGTTGTGTCAGTGTGATTGACCTGCTGTTGTGTCAGTGTGATTGACCTGCTGTTGTGTTAATGTGATTCGCGTCCTGTCGTATTAGTGCGTTTCTGTCGTGTTAGTGGGACTAACCCTTCACTTTGTTTTAGTGTGAATAACCTGTCCTGTCGTGCTTGCAGTAAGTCGAACGGGTTCGTGCAGCGAGCGGCGAGCGAGAGCTCCTACAGCCGGACCATCCGCCCCCTTCACTTGACCAACGAGCCGTTCTCGCAGCTTCAGAACAACATGAACAGTGGCGCCTACCAGCGACAACTCCACAGCAGCACATCGGCGTTGGCAGTCGTTCCCTTCAGAGAAAGTCGACTACCGTCGTCCAGTGTGTCATATTCCGTCGATGGCCGTCTGACAAACGACACGAGTGACGTAATGAGTTCGTACTCAACTCACATCAGCAAGCAGCGACGTGCCGGCAGCGTCACCACAAACAGTCACGGCAGCAGCTACGGACTACGTCGCTATGTCCGGTCACGCTCAGCGGATGAAGTAGAGGCTAGAGACAATATAAGTATTCGGGCGTTTTCGGACATCGGTCCCAGCCGCGTGGCCAATCCCAGTTATACGCCGTATCACATAACAGGGGAAAGATACAATCACCCGCGAGACATAGCGACCACACGCGAAGGACATTGGTCTTCCGCAAGTGACGCCACACGCCCAGAACGATTTCGTGCTGAGAACGACTACGGAGACTCGTGAGTACCACAACGTCCACGAAAATAAATAAAACACATTACTATGTCAACCATACCTATGTAAGTAAACACGCTAAATGTTCATCTCTAACAAACTTCTTGGAACACTCACAATTTAGGTTTTTGCGTTTGGCAGGTAAGTCTACCAGGTGCAATTTTTTTTAAGCAACCCAACTGTTATCTCTGTACACATCCATGGCTCTATATTGATTGAAGTATTATAATGTCTACATGAGTTCTAAGTATCAACATCGTGACATGAATAGAACAAGATTACGAGTAACCTGGTTGTAATCCTCCGGAATTTTAACTGGCCACATACTGGTGGATTCATAAAGGCTCTTCGTGTGTACGCCTATTTGGAAAATAACATTTACATTAATAAGTAAGTTAACGCAAAGTCGGATATTTTGATCATAAATCTCCTTTTCATTATTTTACCACACTGACATTTCACACGTAGAGAAAAACAGATTATTTAGAATACCATGTAACAGAGTGATCCGTAGCAAACAACCATAGTAAAAAAGACGCCTTGGAGCGCTTATTTTTAACCATAATAATGACTCACGTTGACCCAAAGGCGATCAATTTAAACGCGTGACATTCATACGTCATCAACAGTTTTTACCTGCATCAAAGGAACGAGCGGACAGCTCGGGCGATATAATGTTTAGTTAGTCCATTCGCTCGTTTTTGCTTGTCAACAACTTCCTGTGTTTTCTTCTAGTTGTTTATGGTCACTTTGCACTATAACTATGGACCTGACTATATAAGTCAACGTTGTGGATTGCTTTCGAAGTAATGGTCTAATTGATTTAAGACCGCCGGCTGCCTAGTCTTCTTGGGCATGTTGTGGCACTGGGGTCACTGGGGTCACTGGGGTCACGGATACGTTTATGGGAGGAGTGTAGTTGGTATTAGCAACAGCTTCTGCGCAAGTGTATACGTAGTAGTGCCCTGCGCGGGCCTAGAATTTGATCCCAAGCCCGGCCCGCAATTAGCAGTTAGAGTCCAGGCCCGGCCCAGGCCCGCAATAATTTTTCAAGCCCGGCCCGGCCCAGGCCCGCAAACTAGAATTTAGGCCCAGGCCCGGCCCAGGCCCGACCCAGACCGTGAATGTTTGGCCCAGGCCCGGCCCGGCCCGCAAGTTTCAGGTCCAAGCCCGGCCCATACCCGCGGGCCAAAGATGGGTAAGCCCGCGGCCCGCAAGCCCGCGGCCCGCTAAGTTTAGATAAGATAAACCTATAATCTTTTAACAAAGACGAAAAACAAATAAACTGTAAAACGTACTTATTGTTTTATTAAATAAAACAGGTCCATAGTTTGCTGGATGAGTTCTAAAAATTCAGCACCACCAACTTCTTCGAACTTACAAATATCCTGAAGAAATATATAGAAAAACTTCTTAGTGTCATTACTATTAAATATGGTAACATTTGTTATATTTGGCTTTAATGTATTGGTTTATTGTTAGGGTAGGATATTTGTTTATCTAACCCTGACTTAACCCATATGCAAGCCATAATCCCAATTTATATTGTTAATTGAATTAGCTCAACTAAGTTAACATAATTTAATATGATATTTCAATTAAATGTCACCCACTGGCACTGACACCCAGTGGCATTTCCAGCAGGCCTGCAGTCACTAGCCTGAGACAGACATGTTCAGACATGTGTGAATTAGTACAAGTGTGAATGAATTAGGACTGGGGAGAAATACCAATTACCAACTGGGTTGGGTACTGGGTAGTGGGCTAGTGGCCTAGTGTGCACTTGGCAGTGGGCAGGTCTTTCAGGTGGGCAATGTTTGGAGGGAAGACCTAGACAATAGAATGTCCACTGGTATGGTCAAAGGGTGATAAGTTGATTGTTAATCATGGCTTGATTGCCTCTGCAAATATTTCTAAAGTAAACATTTGGGGCTGGCTACTTCCAGCCAAGTGAACTTATGGGGGTCATTAGATTCCATGCAAGGTCTCAATTTGCAACTATATAATACTAAAGAAATAATTTTAAGCATTCATTAAACGGAATTACAATTTATAATCAGTTTTTATTTAAAAAAAATAAAGTAATAATCGGTGTTTTGTATGAATATTTTTATTATGTCCAGGCACAGCCCAGGCCCGGCCCGCTCACACTAGGCCCAGGCCCGGCCCAAGCCCGATGTGTTTAAATTGTTTTCAACCCAGGCCCGGCCCGCGCCCGCAGTATGTAGGCCCAGGCCCGGCCCCGCGCAGGGCACTAATACGTAGTAGCGTATCTGGGATCTGGCAAAGGGGAAGGCCAAGCCTAGTCACCCATGCTGCCGTGTAGCGACGCAACGGAGAAACACGGTAAAAAAATTCAGCCGAATGGGGGACATGGCCCAGTGGTCCACTGTGTATACCAATATTATTGTCCAGGGGGGTTCATTCTGTATTCAAGACGTGTTTTCTTCTACACCCTACGGTGACGCACCAGTGCACTTCTGTATACAGCACAGACCCGTTCAACCTTTCAAACAACCTTAATCCTTTGTTTACACTTCGAAAGCCACGCACACACGCATGTAAGCATGCAAGTTTCGGCTGCTCCAACGCAAACTTTCACACGGCCTTCGATTCCGTGCTCTTTGATCTGTGCACCGTGACTGGTAACGCATCTGACAGGTGCATCTAGCAATGCGTTCGTCGCCTAACAAAAAGTTCGTTTCCAGGGCCTGACTTCGAAAATAGGGGACACAAGTGATCCTCGTTTCGAGGTGATAGTTGACGAGATAATTCACTTCCAGCCCCCAAGTTGTGCACACCATAACACGTTAAATGAACCTGTCATTATAAAATAAACCAGTGGTATTAGCATTCACATTTGAATAAATAATAGTAGTAAATAGTCTGTTCTCTCTGTGTTAATTCCAAATTTATTTGTGTGAAATATGAATAGCGGGGAGCGTGTCGTTGGGGGCCGGAAGTGAGAATTTATGGAAACATTTGCATAAAAACAATATGGCGGCTGACGAGAGTTGTCCCTTCTTCTTCATCTTCCGGGTACGAGTCAACCCTCTCTTCAAGGCTTATAGAATCGGTGTGTTTACACACGTGCTAAAGTGCTGTAAGAGAAAGTAATACAATATTTGGAAGAAAGAGAAAAGATGATAGCGTGCATGTAGAACTGCAATTTGAGGAGAGGAAAAGTTGATAGCGTGAAAAATGCAATATCACTTAGTGTTGCAAGCTAGAGATATTCTGTCTGAAAATCTCCAAACTTGGCGCTGTAGCTGCGTTGGCTGGCAGGTTATTCCAATTGGCTATTGTACGGGGTAAAAGGCTATACTGGATTAATTGCTTAGTGATTACGGGGAGTTGAAAAGCTTCAGAATGCGTGTGTCGGGAGTATCTCACCAGGGGTATGAGTTGGGGAAAGAGGTCCAGTGCTACTATGCCATGTAATGTCTTATAAAACATGACAAGGCGGATGTCGGTTCTCCTTTGTTGGAGGCTGCGCCAGTGCAAGTGTTTGATAGTAGTGGTGACACTTGCTTCACGGTTGTAGTTGTTACAAACATATCGTGCTGCCCGTCTTTGGACCATCTCTATTTTGTTTTGGTACGTTTGTGAGTAGGGTACTAGGGGTCCCATATGGCAGCGGCATATTCTAACTGGGGTCTAACTAAAGTGAAATAAGCACTGGTTTTTTATTTTCCTGACCAATTTTGAGATTTCTTCGTATGAAACCTAAGGATGCATTTGCTTTTTTGTGACCTCATTTATGTGGTTATTCCAGGATACTGTTTTATTTATGACCACACCAATATATTTCGCGTTGTCCTCCTTTACGAGTACGTGGCCATGTTTGCCATGTTTCTTCCCACTTGGCCAATTTGTCTAGATCTTGTTGAAGGGCTGTTGCTATTAGATATACCTTAAATGTAGACCATCCTTTGACGGTTTCTTCACGGACGCGGATTATTATGTTACTAGTTATTAACACGTCGGCCAACTTCCACGAAGTGATGTATTGATAAGTACTTATACTGACACTACGATATATCATGTCCTTCCTAACCCGCGTGTTACCGGAAGTGGCGCTGCTAAGGAGTATCGATGGACGACTTCCGTTGCTGAAGGCTTTTTACAATCATCTGCATCGTTAGACATTAAGGCATTTCAACATGACTATTGACATATACATGTGTTAATGTATTACGTATATGCATACTTATACACCAAAGTGCTAAAGTTCTGTGACGTTCTTCTTCCAGGGTATTTCAGTTGCCGCGATTGAAGTTGGTGCGATAAGTAAGTGTAAACCAGTTTCATTTCACGTCGACTAGAAGAGCTATGTTTGTGTTTCGTTGGTCAACTACAACACAGCCATATGTTAAATGCACGGTAACACTTCGGTTACAGCACCTTTCATCTAATGTTAGATAGCACAACATATATCCGACATACGATGCTGTCGCGCTGTGATTGTCTGGGTAAACAGGCAACAAATCATCTGTAGTCTCGATGGGAGACATGACACTGGCAACATTGACATGCAACCGTGGAATGAAAATTGGCTGGGAACTATTTGTGATTACGACGTGAACATTACTCTGTAAACAAGTAGCGTTCTCCGGGGTACTTTCACGTGGTCGATATAATAGACAAATAATGTGTGTCTGTGTGGCACATTGTTGTGCAAGCGACATTTGGTTCGCACTAAGAAATGTTTCTATAAGGTGTCAGTCAACGATGAAAACAAAAGAAAATACATCCGTCATTTGAAATATTCTCCGATGTTTTGGGCATACGCGCAAGAGCAATTCTTACTTTACCTAGGATCTCCATTGACTATAATCAGAATACACGTCTTCGTTGATAAGTTGCAATTGGACGATGGTGGAGCTGGGGGCTGTGATGTCATATATCATGTGAATATTGACCTTGACCTGCCGTGTCTCAATTACAACATGTGACTTCGGTCCTGTCTGGCTCATTCTAATGCTTTCCATGATGACACCTAACCGTGTTGCAGGGGTCCTTGTGCTCAGTCATGCCCAGCTACCCCAGCACAACACCCCCTGTAGCAGCCCCCATGACAACTGCGCATGGCGGGATAATGTAAAGTGAAGTCAGCACACGGGTCAGCGACTTGCCGTTCACGACAACTGCAGCCAGCTCAATCACTGTTCGTCTCCTCTAACGTCGTCTCCCCTTTTGCAGATGTCACGACCGGAGAAAGAAAGGACAACTTTTCAAAACTACCTCTGATGGACACGTGTAACAGTATTAGTGACTTAGAGAGGCAGAATCACTCACAAAAGATTTCTTCTCATTGAACTGAAGAAACACAAAATGTTGTAATGCGTGTAAAGCGCGCACTAGTATCTCGTGATGTTTCTAATGTTGTACAGTTGCTGCATATACATGTGTAAATAAAAATGCCATGCAATGTTGCTCCTGGGTTTGTCTACAATACTTGGTTATTAAACGACTGCCATTGGTTGGTTGGATACTTTGTTTGCAGTTGAACATGAATAGGTCTGCCAGTTGACACGCAGAGTGTCTCTACAGCCTATATACCAGACCACATATACAAACCTTATACAAACCTACCAATGAAAGCTGGTGAATTTAATTAGTATCTGATACAATTCAATCAATCATACAAACCCAATTTGCTAACATCAATCAGCACACAACTTTACAAGACAAATAAACAATCACGCGACGTTATCAAATAACACGAATTCCACTTGAATCACGTCACTTGAATTATGAAGAATTATTTCCTTAATCATCGCTCTCCAAGCTTGACAGTAGGGTTTCACAGAAAACTACTAAGAGTTGTAATTGCCTGCAGTGTAGCTCTTGGAACCCATCAGGTGGCAGCACTCTATGACCCATCACAATGTTAGAATTATGAACGCAAACACGAGGTATGTGAATATATAAGATAACAAAATATATTCTATACACGGTTTTGAGCACGTTTGAGGATGTTAGTGTGCACAGTTTTGTTACTGACTCAGCTGGGCATACAATGCATTTGTCTGATTCTATACACAATTAGCTACCACTGGATGGCTCTACTGTTGTATTACACCGCAGCAATAATAGTTTGGATCTAGGGAAATAACAAGTCACAGACCAGCTGCCAGCATTAGACCAATATATATAGCAAGAGCACCTTGACAGCTTCGATCATCAGTTCCGATCAACTTTTTGTTCCTAAAGTTGAAACAAATATTTGAACTAGGGCTTTCTCAGTTGCTGCACCAACTCTTTGATACCCACTGCCTATTGGTGCCAGGCCAGCAGGAGACAATAACACTGCACGGTCATCTGAATACTTTTATTTTAACCGTTCTTTCCCTCTTTAGCTACCTAGCATATTCATCCACCCATTGGCAGCTTTAACATTGGGTGTTGACTTCAAGATTGCATAACCATATCATTTTGATGTGCCTCTGAGCTTCGTGGATTTAGGAGCAAGATAAGTTTTTGTATTATTATTAAATTTTTTCTTAAACTTTCCTGAATACTCTGCCCTGCCAAACAACAAACCGATGCTTTTAAAACCATGATTAACGCAGGAACTATTTTGATATTCGCCGTTGGATTGAATACCAAGGCTTCACAAGTGCGACCAAAATGAAATACAACTTGAAACCACAACAGTGTATGTACGAGCATTGGTGTCATGCAAAACAAACATTACATAAAATTTGGTCATGGGTAACCCCACTGGAGGTTATACGAGTCAAAGGAGTACCCGTCTATAGAGCGTCACCCGCAGGAACACTTGCATAGCACCGTGGAAAACACTGTGAGGTCAGATACTATTGCCAAAACCAGTGTTTTTTTATTAGTGCAAATTGCGATATGAAATCCCGCTCTGTCTGAGATTTATATGTAATATTAAAAAACCACTCTCACAAATTTGAATGTGCTGACGCCAAGACTAGGCCGTATCATATGTTCATATATTACACTGATCCAGACAATATTTGCAATCATGATATTTCATTGACAATGCTTAATTTTGACATCTTCCAGGCATCTATTATAGCCTGACTGATATAAATAAAACTCACAAAATCATTTGTAAATCTTTTTAAAGAGCACAACAGAGTAGTTCAGATGATGATTCACTCTCTGTGCAGAAGGACAAACACTCCAAGTAGCGCCAGGACAGTGTACTGAAACAAAGGACTTCATTCATCAAACATCTCATATACATCTTGTCCTCGGGGTTTTAAAAAGGGGGATTTGAGGTAACACAATCAGCTGGGGATTCGGGAATTTGAAAAATGTTACAGTTAAACAAAAAAATGTTAAAAGAGGGTTTGTTTGAATCCCCCTGAGGACGGGCATTGGCCAGGACTGTAGTACTATGCAGTCTGTATTGAAACAAAGGTTTACAAAACATGCACAGGAGTGGCACCATGTAGATCACAACACATATAGTGGTTCCACCTTTGGGATAACCAACAGTAGTAATGCTTACTAGGATATGGTTACAGAAACGTTACAACTCAAAATTATTACCAAATCATCATCAGATGATAGCAATAACAGGAATGTCAGCATGTCTTGCAATAACAGGAATGCCAGCATGTCTTGCAATAACAGGAATGCCTGCATGTCTTGCAATAACAGGAATGCCAGCATGTCTTGCAATAACAGGAATGCCAGCATGTCGTGCAATAACAGGAATGCCAGCATGTCTTGCAATAACAGGAATGCCAGCATGTCTTGCAATAACAGGAATGCCAATAAATGTTGATTATATGATGCAACTGAACAATCTGTTCATTGTCAAACTAACAAATATTTGACAAACTAATTTACCAAATCAGCTTCAATTCTGCTTATGGGCTGTAGTACAAGATAAATGCACACACACACGCACGCACGCACACACACTCGCATGCACACTTGCATGCACATTTGCACGCGCGCGCGCACACACACATATTTGTGTGCATTTATCTTGTACCACTTGTACCTATATATATGTGTGTGTGCGTGCGTGTGTATATCACGTACTGCGTGTGTGCGTGCGTGTGTATATCCACAATCTAGTATTCATTTAACCTTCAACACTCTTGGTTAAATAATTCATGTAGCAAATATATATATATATATATATATATATATATATATATATATATATATATATATACATATAACATGCACATTAATTCATCACAATAAAAAATATAACGTCCTGGTTATTCAACAATTCACAATCTTACGAAATTAATTATGCTAGTTATTGTTGTACCAAACACCTTTAGTTGGTTCCCTGTGACCTGTGGACCCACCTTGAATTTAGGGTAGTCATTCATCAGTATCGTCACAATCCCTACGTATGGAACAAACCTGCAGCAGAAACTCACATATAGACAACTGTAATATCACTTGCCAGTTACAATAGTTATGTAGGTTTTGTAAATATTTGGCCAGAGCCAATCGCAATGTTTATGACATTAAATATGAGGCTTTTTTACATTACTGTTTTAACTTGAAGGGTGGCGACCATATTACATTTAATAATAAGAGAAAGCTTTATGATAAAAATTCAACAGATGTACGACTAACCTACATTTACACATATAACAATACAAGAACATAACTACAGCAACCAAATTATATAACTGCGTGATACGATCAGGGCTGGGTCCAATTACACAAAATTATATCAATTACAATTACAATTACATAATTTTTTTTATTTCAATTACAATTACAGTAATAATTTTCTAAATCAATTACAATTACACTGTTTCAATTTCAATTACAATTACATTATGCGGAACCAAATATATTCAGCATTTGTTAATTATGCATTTTTGTGCGTTTTGCTTAATTTAAATATTTTTTACATAATTGATAAACAAATATAACGGTAATGTTTGTACATTTTGTTGAATTGTGACTTTGAATTATACTAAATAAAAAGATAGCCGTTTAAAACATATTTTTATTATATAAAAATACAATGCAATATCCAGACATAATCCTACAGGACATATTCCAATGCAGACATTTATCCGTGCGCATTTCTTAAATTTTTCTTTGGAAAATACTAATAATAGGGTTTGATGTGTTTACTTTGAGGTTGTAGCTCCTGCTCTAAGCTGACATTCTTAATTGGTCTGCCCTTTGCTTTGTGTGAGTTAGGAATGGGAAGAGAGGCCATATAAACAGTCCTTGCCACCTGACCTGTCTCCAACCCACCACAACACAAGGGGTGTAATTGGCTTGCTAACTCTGCAATGTTTCACTGAATGTCTGTGCATTGTTTATTGCTTCCTGGCTGTTACCAACTTACTGAAAAGGCTAATTGCTAAGGCTACCCACCACTAGCACCACTGACCAGTACCCACCAGACAGTGAATACTGAGACTTAAATGTAAATATATAAGCAGGTGTTATTATTAGTCTTGATTTTCAACTCATGTGAGACTTAAATTATATTTTTATTGACAATTCGTTCAGGTAGTTTGTGATATGAAACGTACTGTAATTGATTGTAATTGATTGTAATTGAAATAAAATTTCAATTATACAAAATATAACAATTACAATTACAGCAACATTTTGAAACCATAATCAATTACAATTACAATTACACGATTTTGCTGTAATCAATTACAATTACAATTACATAATTGGACCCAGCCCTGGATACGATTGCATCAATATGTGGCCAATGATGATACACAATATTTGTTTAACTCATTCGAATTAAAAATTTTCTAAGAAAGGTCAATATTTTTATGGAATACAAGTGCTTACACAATAAACAGCTGGTACAGCAGTATATAACTAAATGTCACATTTTCTTTATATAATTAAATATTTTCAATTAGTTGTTGGTGCAATTGTGTAGACCACAAGAAACACCTGTATAACTGGTTAATGGAGCGGAAATACACAACTGACCCCCAACTTACCCCCTTGCCCGCCCCACAATGTCCTTCTTCTGTAACCAGAGCTGTCCGGGGGCGTACAGACCCCTGTCATCCACCGAGTTGTTGTCACCCTTTGTCAGGAACTTCACCGTGCCATTCTCCCTGTGTAAGTCAAACACTATATGTCATGTCTTCCTTAATTACATTAAAGATACAGGCATGTTTTTATATGGCGCGGTATCCAGTCCTTGAGACTGCTCAAAGCACTAACACTTCACCCCCTGGCAGACCTGTTCATTTCAATCAATCCAACGCCAATGTGACTTCTCTGGGAAGCATTCAGCCATGCTGGAATTACTGCATCACGACTATTCGTTCACATATCAACAACTGCCCATAGCCAGGTATTCATTTATACAGCAGTGAACTGAGGTGAACAAAATTGCGAAAGTTTTGAAACAGCAGCAAGAGGATTGGAACCCGGGTTTTCCCGTTTAAAAGTAAAAGGCACCTGATTTGCAATGCCTAAATCAATTGCCTTAATTTAATGGCAACTTATCACACTTGCGCTTGATAAAGCTATTTCAAGAGATCACACACATGTACATGCAGAGAATAGGGGCAGTGGAGTGAAGCCTTTTAGTTGCTTAACATGCTGCATTAGACATCTACATGAATCACCAGCCCTGGCAGCCCACATACACCATGTGACTTGTATGTATTACACCAACCATGATAAACTTTTAACCCTATAATGATATATCCAGGAGCGACTAGCGTTACTTATTAAAATGTTGTTGTCAATAACCACTGAAAACTTCTTTGTAATATTTTAACACTGCCAGTATCTTTACCAAAATAAATTAATAAAGTTCTCTGGGAATTCCTTAGCGTGCACAACCTAGACACTGACTCAACCGAAACATAATTATGATGCATTTTGACATGCCCCGACTCACCTTTCATGCACTTTGAGCACTCTGTGCACTATGGGAATGTCACGGCCCTCGACCTTGAAGACTACAATGTCGCCCACTCGCACTGGCTCTTCTCTGTAGTTAGTGAGGAAGAGAAGATCTCCGCGGTAGAAGGCTGGCTCCATGCTGCCACTGAAATAATAGAAATATACACAAACATCTCTAAGTAGCTATAGTGTACTTACAAATGGGAAACCAACATGCTGGAGCTAGTTGTGAAATGGCTATTTTGGAATATGCGTTTGTGGTTGGTATCAGGGCTGCAAGCTAGGGAGCACTCGCTCGGCGGCCAGCACATCTGCAGTCAGGGCGATTGCGTCCATCAGGTTGCCAGCCCGAATGTAGGAATGAAAGTAACAGGATAAAAGCAACAGGATAAAAGCAACAGGAAAAAAGCAACAGGAAAAAAGCAGCGGGTAAAAGATTTTTTATTATTGTTACAATTTTATACATTATAAGAGTATTTGTATGTGACACTGTTATGTGTTATCAAGTCATTATGCTACACTATTACTAAAACATAGCACGAAACTATGCTTGAACATTGATCTGATCTAAGTGATGTTGGCTCCACTGATTTAAACTGTAATCTAAAGGGATTTTTTTACTAAAAAAAAAAATGAATTACAGAATGGCATCCAATTGCAATGGCCTTATGATGGCATCATGGTGATCATTCAGGTGATGTTGGCTTCTCTAGCTGGTATGCTCTCACAATGATAACGATGGCTTTCCACATAACGTCTATATCTTGACTCCCCCACAAATTAGTATAAAATCAGAGATAGATGGACCACGCATCAGAACAACTTACTCAATTCAACAAATTTAAAGATAAGAAATGATGGAAGGTTATTAGAATGGCATAATAGTGCAACAAAGTCAAAGAACAAAGTAATGAGAAATTAGGATATAGTTTTAGGATAATTATACATTTTAAAGATTTTTAAATTCAATAAAGCTCGTGTTTTTTTCTTAGCAAAATCCGTTACTTTTTTCTGCTACTTTTTTCCATTTACCTTCCAGCCCACATAGCTGGTGGCTTTTACAACACTATTGTAATTTTGACCACTTTTTTACAATTTTGCATTTTCATCCATAACAATTTTTCAATTAATATCATCCTGAATTCTGATATAGCAGCTGAACTGCTCCACTAATGACCAGTTTGATTTTGTCCAAGCTTTATTATCAGGGCTGGTAGAATATTGGTCGGGCCAGTAGATTTTGTGAAACTTACCAGCTGCTGGACAAATATGTTACTTTTCACCGCTTGTTGGTATGAATATGTATATGCCTGATATTTAACTGCAAAAGGACTGTAGTCTAATTAGCACTGTTTCAGCATTTTCTTCTTTTCAGTTTGGTACAATTCAAGATCTTGCATGGAACAATACTGGGTCCGGTTTCATGTCGCCTACTTAGTGGCCAAGAAAGTCTACTTAGCACTAAGATGATTGTCTTGTAAAGTTTCATGTTGCCTACTTAGACTAGGCAGTGGACACCCCACTTAGCCAGTGCCTCCTACCACTGTGGCGTAAGTCCACTAAGTGGTTCTTAGGAACTTTCAAAATGGCAGTTCTCCGACAAGTACATTGACAAAATGACACAGCAAGACGAGGATTGTGCAGGAAGAGAGTGTTTACAGACAGCACTCACCCTTTTGAAATGTACGTTGATGTCAAGTGTTTAATAGGTACCGTTTTCGTCGTGATGTCAATTCAGGGGTGGGTCCAATTACACAAGATTATATCAATTACATTTCATTTTAAATTTAAATTACAATTTTCCAAACCAATTACAATTACACTGTTTCAATTTCATTTACAATTACATTATGCGGAACCAAATATATTCAGCATTTGTTAATTATGTATTATGTACGTTTTGCTGAATTTAAATTTTTTTTACACAATTGAAAGAAATATAACAGTAATGTTTGACCATTTTGTTGAATTGTGACTTTGAATTATGCTAAATAAAAAGAGGCGTTTAAAACATATTTTTATTTTATAAAATACAGTACAGTATCCAGACATAATCCTACAGGACATATTCCTTACAGACAAAATCACACAATATGATCCCACAGGACAAAATACAACAACATAAAAATTGGACAAAATCCCACAGGGTGTATGTAATACAATATTTATTTGTAGTTCTTTTCTAAGCATCCGTTCTAGTTTTGCAGACATTCATCAGTGTGCATTTCTTACATTTTTCTTCAGAAAATACTAATAATAGGGTATGATGTGTTTACTTTGAGGTTGTAGCTCCTGCTCTAAGCTAACATTCTTAATTGGTCTGCCCTTTGCTTTGTGTTGGGAATGGGGAGAGAGGCCATATAAACAGTCCTTGCCACCTGACATGTCTCCAGTCCTCCACAACACAAGGGGTGTAATTGGCTTGTTAACTCTGCAATGTTTCACTGAGCTGATATTTTCTGAAGCAATATCAGGCTACAGATCTTTCCAAAGATTGCTACTTAAATTAAAAGCCCATGGTATCGGGGATAGCATAACTGACTGGATAGAACAATGGCTGACTGACAGAAGACAACGAGTTGTAGTAGATGGAGAAGTTTCAAATTGGAAATCGGTTTTGAGTGGGGTACCTCAAGGGTCAGTACTAGGACCTATATTATTCTTAATTTATATCAATGACTTGGACGACAGTATAACAAGTAACGTACTGAAATTTGCGGATGACACAAAACTGTTTAGAAAGGTTAATACTGATGGTGATAAACAACATTTACAAAACGATCTAGACAGATTAGTGAAATGGTCTGAGAAATGGCAGATGCTGTTCAATTTTGGGAAATGTAAATGCCTACATACAGGACATGGGAACTTGAATGTAAACTATAAAATGGGAGATACTGTTCTGGGTACTACTGTAAAAGAAAAGGACTTAGGAGTTACAATAAGCGCTGATATGAAAGTTTCAGAGCAGTGTGGTATTGCAGCTTCAAAGGGTAATCAAATTCTTGGATTGATTAGAAGAAACATAACATACAAGGGAAAAAAGTTAATTATACCTCTTTATAAAGCAATAGTTAGACCTCATTTAGAATACTGTATACAAGCATGGAGACCATATCGTAAGAAGGATATAGATACGCTTGAACGCATACAAAGGAGAGCAACTAAAATGATTCCAGAACTTAGAGACCTTAGTTATGAAGAACGCCTGAAAGAATGTGGTTTAACAACTCTAGAGACAAGGAGGTTAAGAGGAGATCAGATTGAAGTTTTTAAGATATTGAATGGGTATGAAATTATTGATAGAAATATGTTTTTCTCACTCAAGAAGGATAGCAGAACTAGAGGACATGAGGTAAAATTAGTAAAGGATCAATGTAGATTGGACATCAGGAAGCACTCGTTCTCACAGAGGACAATAAATGAATGGAACAAATTGTCTACAGATTGTGTAACTGCTAGCAGCGTGAATATGTTTAAAAACAAGGTTGACACATATCTCAGGAGGGCGGGTTATAAGTAGGTGAACATTGTTGGACTCTCGATAAGCCAATGGCTTCCTTGTCCACTTGCCATCTGGGCCTTTGGCTTGGATGGCAAATCTTGTTAAATCTTGTTAAATGTTGTTTGATTACCAGCTTAGCCTTTGTCTGACAATGTCTGTGCATTGTTTAGTGCTTCCTGGCTGTTACCAACTTATTGAAAAGGCTAACAACCACTAGCACCATGGACCAGTACCCACCACTAGCACCATGGACCAGTACCCACCACTAGCACCATGGACCAGTACCCACCACTAGCACCATGGACCAGTACCCACCAGACAGTGAATACTGTAACTTAAATATAAATATATAAGCAGGTGTTATTATTAGTCTTGATTTTCAACTCATGTGAGACTTAAATTATATTTTTATTGACAGTCAGTTCAGGTAGTATGTGATATGAAACGGAATGTAATTGAAATAAATTTTCAATTATATAAAATATATATAAACAATTACAGCAAAATTTTTAAACCATGATCAATTACAGTTACACAATTTTGCTGTAATTAATTACAATTACACAATTTTGCTACAATCAATTACAATTACACAATTGGACCCAGCCCTGGATGTCATCATAGTCTTAGTCGATTTGATTGATAACGTTTTTATTTCTACACATAACGGCTCGCTCACAGCAACACTCAAAATTCTTGTCATTGTGCGTTTATTTGCTTGTACAATATAGTAACTTTCATGGTGGTTATCAGTGATTTGTTTGGCATTAACAACTAGCAAGGTAACAGTGTCTAAAACAGTCAGTCCACAGAGTGGCTGCTGCATTCGCCTGACTGGTACCATGATATGTTCCCTTCCATAAACACTTGACACATTAGCAGAATCCTCATCAAGGGTTATAAAGCAGCATCAGAGACTGTGAAGCAGACTATTCACTGAAGATTTTTTATAAGAACATGGATTGTGTACTAATAAAAAACTGCATTTTAGTTGCCTACAGCGTTGAATACTGTAAATTTATGAATTAATAATTATGTATGTATTGAACTTTCGTTTAAAAAACAATATGTGCATTAATAAAATAAGTTGTGTTAATCAGACTGTGTTTTTCTTTTTGATAACTTTACTCCAATAATAAACACTGGAAGTCTGATAATTATTCAGACACTGATGCTGATGAATAAGCATAGCCATAGGCATATAACTCCTTGCTGTAGTTTTATCAAATTTAATAAAGGTATTATTATATATTTGCTGACTTCCTAAAACTATGTTTATCGCCGAAATAGTAAATAATAAGCAATCGCTTTATACTTCTTTCGCAGATTGGTTGTGTTGTTCCTCAATTTACACAGTAAAATTGTGGCATGCTGCTAGTATTGTTCGAGCAAATAGCTTGACTCGGTGTGAATAAAATTGTTTTTCCCTTCCCGTTTAACGATGTCAATTGTGTCGTGTGCTTTCACCATGTCGCTAACGGGATTATGGGAAGGGGAATTCTTGGGATTGCCCGTTGATAATTAGTCATCTAACCACATGTATTCTTAGCTAAGAAATAGGTCAGGCGCGCTACATTAAAAGCTGACTTGCTTAGTTTTACGCAACTACTTAGCTATGAGTTTTTACGCACATGCATAGCGCTAAGTACCTGCGTAGTTTAAGTAGGCGACATGACTTGCTTAGTTTTATGCAACTACTTAGCTATGAGTTTCGCACATGCATAACGCTAAGTAACTGCGTAGTTTAAGTAGGCGACATGAAACCGGCCCCTTTACTGTTGCACGGCCTTCATGCCAAATGACTACATTATTCTGTGTCACGACCACAACCTGGTGGTTTTACTTACCTGAGCACTACAACAATGGGACTTTCACTGCCCGACTGAACCATCAGCCCTTTCCATATCATCAATGCCGATGACACAATCATAGCAAAGTTGAGCCCCTGGTAGTACAGCTGCAAAACAAAACAGTGAACATGTATCTTCATACTGATACAAATATATGTACACAATAAACACAAAAGATTGGATGTTGTACACACTCATACTTAGTCATACATACATACATCCTCTTCAGCTGTTCTAGGCTACCTGGTAGTAGCCTTTTAGCTGGTCTTAACAATTGTTTGTGCGCATGGGTAGAAAGTTGTCATTTTGTTCAAAACTGTAAGTGCACCAGAATCTGTCTAGTCTTGATTTGAAAATATTTAATGAGGGCACTGAAACTACATACTCTGTGAGGGTGTTCCACCGGTTTACTACCCTGTGCCTGAAGTAATGCCTTCGTTGTCTTGTAGTCACGCGTTCTTTCTTGAGTTTCAGGCTGTGTCCCCTGGTTACCGTATTGTTGTCCAGCTCTAGTGGCATTCTATCAACTTTATAGATTCCATGGAGATATTTGTATGTTTCAATCATGTCTCCTCTTGCTCTTCTATAGTAGAGGCTTGGGAGCTTAAGCGCCCTGAGCCTGTCACCAGGCAAAATATGATGAAACTATCTCAGTGGCGATTTACAAGTATGCATATAAAATTGGCTGTTGCTATAGGTCCGAATGCAGACGTAGTGCAAAAAGGCTATTGGTCGGGCACTTCATGTGCGTATGCGCAATGAGAACTTGCCGGTAAAAAACGGCAGCAGCTATAGTTCTGCTGTAAACCAAGCTAAAGTAGGTCTGGCACTAAAACATTGCAACATTAACAGCCACTCATCTCACGTAGGCGATAATAAGGCCTATGTATAGGTCTTCGAAAGTTGAGGCATATGTGTATTGCTATATTAGAACATCATTGTTGTCAATTATATATACGTTCAAGCGCAGTTATGAATAAAACCATACCCATTGTCAATCATCGAAGTATGAAGATATACCTGCCTAAACTAAAGATGTCTCTTAATACTTTTGATCTCGTTGAAGAAGAGAAGAGACCTATCCTAGCTATACTTTTCAAATAATTGTATGTATCATTACTTTGTCAAATTTGAGCGTATCAGTTAATATTCCGGTGCTTAACACCTGGTTTATTAATGATTTGTTGACCGTCTGCATGCGCACATTATATGCCGCTGGGTATAAGTGCACACACTCACTGCGCAAACCAAGCGGAAAGAGTTGCCGGACCAATAGCTGTACAGTTGTGCTTACGGGTCTGGAGCGCTAGCCACTTCCTGCTTTCCTGTTACAATATGCATGTCACAAGTCACAAGCTTTCGAAAGTCAGCCAAATTATCTAAAACAGTGAACATAATAAGTTTGGTCCTTTTGGTCCGCGAAGCCTATTACCAATATGCAAGTCAAAGCCCGACAAAATGTCGCAATACCGATGAGAATAAGTATAGTTATCTAGGCCCACAGAGCCCACTGGCACCACTTGCATACTCGGCTGGTTCAGCCCACGTGAGCGAAAACACTTCATGGTACACCGGTTGCGAAATCGGTTGGTTTGGCCTATGGGCCGAACCCGTTATGGGTCTAAACATCCGGGAAACACCCCCAGTAGGCCATAGGTAGGCCTACTCTTGCTACTGTGGGTACTGAATAGCAGCGCCAGGGCAGTGCCAGTGGGGCGTTCGTGTATGCCTACCTACCTGTCATATCCATCAAATAATTTCGAGTGGAAAAGCGAGGGACCATTTTCTCGAGATCTCTAATCGAAAACACAATTTACGAGACAAAAGAAAGCTATTCTCGATGGAAAAATCGTAATCACCATAAACACGACGCGGTTATAGTGCAGCATATGTGTCGTGTTTATAAGCGATAATAGAGTAATCGTGTAACCCATTCTGCATAATACACTTGGTGAAATGCAAGGTTTTAATAACAGCCATTGACAGCACATGGCTCAATATAACGCATGAAATATGTTTCTTCGATGGTGTGAAATATTTAGCTGTGCCTACCTGACGTGCATCCATACGACGTACATCGTCAAGGAACGAAAAACTATCGAGCAAACCCATCTTTCTCTTTGTGAGTCGAAATCGACGTGGACCAATCAACCACTTATCTATGCCGGTGCCCGATAGGTGGCATCACTGTTTTCTTCGACGTTGAAAATAAGCAGCTCCGTGAAACGGAATCCGTATCGATGTTTCGATAAGTCGATGTTTCGATCTTTACTCTAGCCTCTAGCCAGGTGTACAACTTCGCAAATATAATATGTGTCAAAGTCCATATTTTATGAAGACGCATGCAACATACATTTTATAAAGCAGAGAATTTTTTGAATTTATAAAACACATTCATATCTTATCATAGGGCCTAATTAATCCATCGTGAATATGTATGTGTGTGTGTGTGTGTGTGTGTGTGTGTGTGTGTGTGTGTGTGTGTGTGTGTGTGTGTGTGTGTGTGTGTGTGTGTGTGTGTGTGTGTGTGTGTGTGTGTGTGTGTGTGTGTGTGTGTGTGTGTGTGTGTGTGTGTGTGTGTGTGTGTGTGTGTGTGTGTGTGTGTGTGTGTGTGTGTGTGTGTGTGTGTGTGTGTGTGTGTGTGTGTGTGTGTGTGTGTGTGTGTGTGTGTGTGTGTGTGTGTGTGTGTGTGTGTGTGTGTGTGTGTGTGTGTGTGTGTGTGTGTGTGTGTGTGTGTGTGTGTGTGTGTGTGTGTGTGTGTGTGTGTGTGTGTGTGTGTGTGTGTGTGTGTGTGTGTGTGTGTGTGTGTGTGTTCGCGCAAACACACACACACACACACACACACACACACACACACACACACACACACACACACACACACACACACACACACAACCACATATATAACGTGGTGCATCGTGACATTTATAGCGAACACTATTTTTCATGACATGAATTTTTGTCATTGTTATTGAACAAAATCACGGTTTGTAATTTGTGTATTTAACCGATGTATCAATGTGCGCAACAGTAGTCATTTGTATATTATAGCATTACAATATTACATACGGTGGCTTTCGTGATAGATGTTTTAGATATCTCTATTATATGTAGGCCAACCTGTAAATACATTGGCCAAATAAATAAATTTCACTCACTCACTCACTCACTCACTCACTCACTCACTCACTCACTCACTCACTCACTCACTCACTCACTCACTCACTCACTCACTCACTCACTCACTCACTCACTCACTCACTCACTCACTCACTCACTCACTCACACACACACACACACACACACACACACACACACACACACACACACACACACACACACACACACACACACACACACACACACACACACACACACACACACACACACACACACACACACACACACACACACTCACTCACTCACTCACTCACACACACACACACACACACACACACACACTCACTCACTCACCACACTACACACTTCCAAAATAGATTCCAATGAGGTAGGGTTCTCTTGCGAGTCACAATTTATCGAAATTACTAATAATTGGATTACTTCAAAAGACTGGAGACGTGCAAACATTGTTGATTTTGTAAGTAGTTAGACAGAGCACCCACTAAATCAAAGTAGAAACTCGACTTCTGAAAATAACTAGATTTGAACATTAACCGGAAACTCACAGTTCTGTTTAATGGAGCATGTCTTGCCGACGTCACACTTAATACATCGCCGGATTATGTTCTTAAATTCTTTTTATGCCATTGACATATTACATATGTGATATCACCACGTCGCACACTCGTCTTTTTAAACTGTCACCCGCAGAATGTCTTCTCAAGTGGATATAACATCCTGAAGAGGCACTTAAATGGGCCTATAAATAGTATATGAAATTATATGTGCCCAAAGGCAAATGCATTCATATGCAAAACAAGAGCCTGCTCCCACTATGATTCGCTGTACGACCAAACACTTTCTAAATTATCAGCTCACTCATGCATAGGAATGAAACCAGATTCGGCATTTCTGTTGTCATAATCAGGAACAATTCTAGGAGTACTCGTATTTGACGCATTGGCTAGCAAAGGCCGCTCCCATTGAAATTAGATTCATCCATTCTTCAGTTTGACCTCCCCACATTTTGATCCTTATCGCTGTCGGTCGAAATAATATCCCGCCACATGTTTCTGGATTTACGGGGGCGCACATGGAGCGCTCCGATAATTGCCAATGTGTTTTGACGTCTTGGTGCTTTTGAAATTAACTGATGGTCAAACTACAGCGTGATAGACATATGCCGCGATGGACGACACTGTTGGCCGCACACGCTCCTAATGGATGGACGACACTGTTGGCCGCGCACGCTCCTAACGGATGGACGACACTGTTGGCCGCGCACGCTCCTAATGGATGGACGACACTGTTGGCCGCGCACGCTCCTAATGGATGGACGACACTGTTGGCCGCGCACGCTCCTAATGCCAAATCTTGCATCCACCTCTTACGGTTGACCTCACTCTACTCTGTTAGCAATCTGGTCTGCATTTCACTGTCATTTCGTGTCAAAGTACTGACAAATGTTTATTTCAATAATGCATTCTACACTTGTCTGCTCTTTTCATGAGTTCTGAAAATGCATTATTAATCTGGCTGTAGCATACGTTACGTGTGTAGTTTGCTTTGAGGAGAAGGTAGTTCATATTGCTTGAGTTCTGTAGCGTTCTATGACAATCTACATGATTCACACACGCACGCACGCACGCACGCACGCACGCACGCATTCACAAACAGAGCAGAGCGCAGAGCACCCACTAAATCAAAGTAGAAACTCGACTTCTGAAAATAACTAGATTTGAACATTAACCGGAAACTCACAGTTCTGTTTAATGGAGCATGTCTTGCCGACGTCACACTTAATACATCGCCGGATTATGTTCTTAAGTTCTTTTTATGCCATTGACATATTACATATGTGATATCACCACGTCACACACTCGTCTTTTTAAACTGTCACCCGCAGAATGTCTTCTCAAGTGGATATAACATCCTGAAGAGGCACTTAAATGGGCCTATAAATAGTATATGAAATTATATGTGCCCAAAGGCAAATGCATTCATATGCAAAACAAGAGCCTGCTCCCACTATGATTCGCTGTACGACCAAACACTTTCTAAATTATCAGCTCACTCCTGCATAGGAATGAAACCAGATTCGGCATTTCTGTTGTCATAATCAGGAACAATTCTAGGAGTACTCGTATTTGACGCATTGGCTAGCAAAGGCCGCTCCCATTGAAATTAGATTCATCCATTCTTCAGTTTGACCTCCCAACATTTTGATCCTTATCGCTGTCGGTCGAAATAATATCCCGCCACATGTTTCTGGATTTACGGGGGCGCACATGGAGCGCTCCGATAATTGCCAATGTGTTTTGACGTCTTGGTGCTTTTGAAATTAACTGATGGTCAAACTACAGCGTGATAGACATATGCCGCGATGGACGACACTGTTGGCCGCACACGCTCCTAATGGATGGACGACACTGTTGGCCGCGCACGCTCCTAATGGATGGACGACACTGTTGGCCGCGCACGCTCCTAATGGATGGACGACACTGTTGGCCGCGCACGCTCCTAATGGATGAACGACACTGTTGGCCGCGCACGCTCCTAATGCCAAATCTGGCCGCGCACGCTCCTAATGCCAAATCTTGCATCCACCTCTTACGGTTGACCTCACTCTACTCTGTTAGCAATCTGGTCTGCATTTCACTGTCATTTCGTGTCAAAGTACCGACAAATGTTTATTTCAATAATGCATTCTACACTTGTCTGCTCTTTTCATGAGTTCTGAAAATGCATTATTAATCTGGCTGTAGCATACGTTACGTGTGTAGTTTGCTTTGAGGAGAAGGTAGTTCATATTGCTTGAGTTCTGTAGCGTTCTATGACAATCTACCTGATTCACACACGCACGCACGCACGCACGCACGCACGCACGCACGCACGCACGCACGCACGCACGCACGCACGCGCGCATTCACAAACAAACACACCACTACCACTATACCATAACCATAATCACAACCATCACACTCTCAAAACGCACGCACGCACGCACGCACGCACGCACGCACGCACGCACGCACGCACGCACGCACGCACGCACACACACACACACACACACACACACACACACACACACACACACACACACACACACACACATACACACCAATACGCATCAATATATATATAGCCAAGGCAAGGCACGCGGTCAAACGAAGCGTGGCGTTAGTACACGCATTGCCACCATGACAATGTATGGTCAATCAACAGAATGCTTTTAGCGAGTGTCAGATCAGCGACCGCTCTTGAAATATATTGGTTAGTCAGCTGAGATCAATACCGACGGAGGCAGGCGGCTTCCTGCCGGTTTGTGGAGACGGAAACAGGCGTCAATTCTACATCACTATATTCAGCCACAACAACTTTCTACGCAAGTGCGTAAACGCAGCAAACGATGCATCGATCATTCCACGGACACATTAGAAACGATAACAAAACACCACTTAGGGAACTAGAGCACACAGTGCGCAGCATCCGCAATGCGACGAAGGCAAATTGCGTCAACCAACTAAAACTGACAAATGAACATAACGTTTCAATCAGTCGGCAGTGGCACGACAAAAGAGGTGACGTATTTCGGTGAGACAGTTGTCATAAGCCCGCGCAGCTCAGCGAAGGTCCGGTGACTGAACGGAAGACGCAGTAGCAAGGTAGCCAGAAACAAATCACATTGGCCATGTATCGCATTAGTTTATGCGCTTTTGGTAAGTGAATCACAAACATACTGACGCGTATCAGAGACATGCAACGTTGACACATGTATATATAAATAGGTGTGTGTGTGTGTGTGTGTGTGTGTGTGTGTGTGTGTGTGCGTGCGTGCGTGTGTGTGTGCGTGTGTGCGTGCGTGTGTGTGTGTGTGCGTGCGTGCGTGTGTGTGTGTGTGTGTGTGTGTGTGTGTGCGTGCGTGTGTGTGAGTGTGCACGTGTGTGAGTGTGCATGTGTGTGAGTGTGCATGTGTATGAGTGTGCATGTGTGCCAACTACAATAAGGAGGCTAAGAGGAGAACAATTTGAAGTTTTTAAGATATTGAATGGGTATGAGAATATTGATAGAAACATATTTTGTTACATAAGAAAGATAATAGAACTAGAGGACATGAAGTAACATTAGTAAAGGATAAGTGTAGATTGGATATCAGGAAGTACTCGTTCTCACAGAGAACAATCAATGAATGGAACAAATTATCTACAGATTGTGTAACTGCTAGCAGCGTGAATATGCTTAAAAACAAGGTTGACACATATAACAGGAGGGCGGGTTACACAAAGATGAAACATTTTGGACTCTCGATAAGCCAATGTCGTCCATGTCCACTTGCCATCTGGGCTTTCCCTTGGATGGCAATCTTGTTAAATCTTATTAAACATTGTTAAATCTTGTTAAATATTGTAAAATCTTGTTAAATATTGTTAAATCTTGTTCAATCGCGCGCGCGCGCACGTGCGTGCGTTCGTGCGTGCGTGCGTGCGTGCGTGCGTGCGTGCGTGCGTGTGTGTGTGTGTGTGTGTGTGTGTGTGTGTGTGTGTGTGTGTGTGTGTGTGTGTGTGTGTGTGTGTGTGTGTGTGTGTTTTGTATGCACGCATGAATGCATGTACGTGCGTACACATTTTTTAAAATTCCATCCTCAACTGATTTAGCATATCGCAAATCCGGTTCGCTAATGTTCAAATATGTATTGTGTGAACAGCTTAAGTAACATCCGAAGACGATTTAATAAAACAATGCGCATTTTTATCGTCTAAGGAATTGACTATAGTCGTAAGATCTATTAAGGCTCAAAATAGTGGATATCCAACATGATAAACACTTTGCTGATCAATGCCGTTCATCCGCAGATCACATGACAATGTTACGAATTTTCACCAAGGTTTGACCACGCATTAATTAATTTAATAGTTTGTCTGATGATTTCACACACAAAAAACTACACACAAACGTTGCATAAACGAGAGACTAGCGAAACAATCGAATTGAAGAGGGACCTTTAAAGCTGGTAAAGACAATCACGTGGTTTCACAGCAAAGGGCGCAGTTGTAACATGTACACCCGAGTTGTTCTGCTAACCTTAAATGACCTTTAAAGGTAAATTGTAGGTTGGAAATAGCTTGGATCGACATGGTTGAAAATTAAGCTACCAACATAAAAAAGTCCCCCGTCAATCCAAGATATCCAGATCAGCTCTTTGATTATAAAATATATTGTTGCATTGACATAATTATGTTACACGTTGTTTCGCTGTTTTGTTTCAGTCGTTACGGCCGTCTGTCTGTCAGGCAATGGTTATTCAAGTGTTTTGAATACGCCTGGTATTGTCCGAAACAACACCTTCCGGTTTATTGATGTCTGCAAGAAGTCAGCTAGCCGCGTCACGTCCAATCAAACGCGGACCATGACCGCGCCGACGCCTGCCTATTGTGCCAGACACTGTCTTGCTGACCCGACGTGTACATCGTTCAACTGGAAACATACTGATCACCTGTGTGAGCTCGTCTCAAGTTCTGGCAAAACACCCGTCTACCAGAACAACATGGAGTACACACATTACAGCCCGTATGTGTGTCCGGTAAGACCAACTGACCGTGACGATGGTTATTCATCGCTGTCTATATGTCTCTTCCTTGTGTGTACTAACAATGCAGAAGACATCGTGTTGTAGTAAATTGGGAGGTTCCAAACAAGAAGTAAATGTTGAGTGGGGTACCATAAGGACTAGCATTAGGACGTTTACTATTTTTAATGACTTGGACGATAATATAACAAGCATCGTACTGCCATTTGCAGATGACACAAAAGCTTTTAGAAAATGATTGAGATAAACAACATTTACAAAACGATCAAGACAAATTGAGACACTGAGATACCTTAGCCATGAATAAGGCCTAAACATGTGGCTTAACAACGACAGATACAAGGAGTTTAAGATGAGATCAAATTGAACTTTTTACGATATTGAATGGGTATAAATCGATAGAAATAATGTTTTATTACTTAAGAAAGATAATATGCCTAAAGGACATGAAGTAACATTAGTGCATGATTACCGTAGATAGGATATCAGTAAGTAATCTCACAGAGAAAAATTAATGAATGGAACAGAATTATCTATATATTGTGTAAATGCTAGCATTGTGAATAATGTCTCAAACAAATTTACAAACATCTCAGAAGGGCGGGTTACGCATGAAGAATAATTGTTTGACTCCCGATAAGCCATTTAAATGGCTTCCTTGTCCATTTGCCATCTAGATGTTTTTGCCTTGGATGACAATCTTGTTAAATCTTGTTAAATCGTGTTAGCTGTCCTCTACAGTCACGGTACAATGTTCAACTATTGTGTTTACTTTAATCTAGTGCTCGCTTCTACATCCGCGATGAATGGTCAATGTTATAATTCATGTATTTCTCCGTAAACTGTATTCGTTGTCCTCTATTCTCTCTATAACTATTCAGCAAAATTGTTCACTGGGATCGTTTCATTTTGTCTAATACTAAATCTCTACTTTTCTTCCAGGGAGTGACTACACAAGTACCTAAACGTAAGTGTTTCAATCATGTCTAACCACATTCTTACTACAAATGTTCCCTGACCAATGAAACCGTCACCATTTAGAAGTATGTTTTAGATACCGTTTCTCCCCGTTTTTCGTGTGTACTGAGTATACACTAACTAGCAAATGAACTCCGCACATGTGTTTGTAATAACATACCACTGACAAAACGCTGATGCCATTCGGCTCGCTTGAATCTCGACCTGCCTGTTGCCTGAGCCACTTCTTTGTCTGACAGCAGGATGCGCCGGAGAATGGAAGACATTCAACGGCAGTTATATTATAGTGTGTCGAAAGGATCCGCCTGTGTTGTGGACCTTGGCCAGAGAAATATGCACCAGCATGCAAGCAGACTTGATTGACTTGTCGGCACCCGGCCGAATCGAACAACTTGCCTTGTTGATCCCCGGTAACGAACGTAACTTTATTCTGATTGTCTGAAGTATATGTAATATATTAGCAATATATTGGGGGGGGGGGCAGTCGTCGGATGGCGCCATTAATTGATTCCCAAGAGTGAATATTTGAAAAGAATTTGATAGTTCAAGATGTCCATTTTATATTAAACTAGCCGAGTTACCAGGCGTTCAGTACCCATTCAAGTTTTGGTTGGGCAATGCCAATGGCAATGGTGACTGCTCCAACTAGTACGTGCCACTGGCCCACTGCCTGTTTCACGAAGCACCCGTACCGTACCGTACCGTACCCGTACCGTGTAAAGGAACCTATGTGAACACTTGACACCCATGGAGCGATTAGCAATTCCGTTATAATATAAAGATTTTTACTTTCGAAACGAAAAGACGCTTGACCAGATTTTTCGTCTCGTCATTAGCTTGCATGTGATTTTTACCAAAAAATGTCAACCTCGAAATTGCGATAAATAATGTGATTAAAGGAAGCGGCCAGGACAAATCAGCGAATTTCACAACAACTTTCCTACTTATTGGGTAGACTATTGGAATCATCACAATAACATACTTAAGATGCAGCTCAAAGTTCACCGCAAAAAGTGGATATGTCCAAGTATTTTTTTAGAATGATGTGAACATGCTATTCAATAATACATTCCACGCATAGTATCAATAACACGAAATTAATTATCTTGCTATCGTTGGCGAATTGAACAAAGTGGCTCGTCGTCTGATAAAGCTAGCACAAGCATGTTTCCGAACTGCCGTCAGTTGTGTTCGAACTTTCGTCATATGTTGTGTGTTGCAGAGCTGCAGGCGTGGATTGGCTGTCGCAGAGTGGGCAATGATTGGTTGTGGGTGTCATCCAACAGAACGTGCGCGTCGCAGTTGACACCGTCCCCAGACTCTGGACATGCGTACGCATTTATCAACATCAACATGCTGGCAGAATTGGTGCCACAACCACCTGCGTACACCCGCAAAAGCTTCATATGTGAGCGGAAACAGTGATTCACCGATGTTCTGCCCGCTGTCGATGATATTAGAGGGTCTAACACGCCCAGAAAGGACGGTGCTGGTTTGCGGCTGCGTTGACCCTGACAGCGGAACAATGTCTCTCGGAACAATAAGCAGAACCACAAACATAGTAACCCTATTGACATCGTTGACAAACGTATTGCACATTGTCATGACTAAGGTCAAGAAACCTGCTTCACATATTTAGTTATATAGCTTTAAGAAAATTGGCCTGTCTGGTCTTAGCAGCTGCCAGGGCAGTCCTTTTTAGAACGCCAATTTCGCCAAAAAATTTTCACTTGAAAAACGAAATCTCATTGACAATGAGTAACGAGTTTGAAAAAGAAATTGCACTATTTTACAATATTTGCATAAGCATCGTAACAGCTTTTTAGTCGACATCTTTCTTATGTTCGTTCATCCAAGTCTGTTGATGGCGGTAGAACTGATAATAAAGCATTGACACAAATCGTCCATGAAACTATCATATTTCATAATATATATAATATATATATATATATATATATATATATATATATATATATATATATATATTAGCATTTTTTAAACAATAAGAAAAATTATTAATATATGAGACAACTTTCAATCAAAGACCCGTACACCAACTGCAGAACTTCTGTGCTGACATTGAAGCTCCTTAATTTCTGGAGCAAAAACAGAAGTTGTTGTGCCTTTTTGTATATGTGGTCTACATTGGCAGTGAAGGTAAGGTTTTCATCAACCACAGCACCAAGATACTTGAAAGTGGATACTGTTTCCACAGTCTGCCCATTGATCATCAGTGGTTGAGAAAGAGGATGCGATGCACACTTGACTTGACCACGTCCAAAGCACATCTCCTGTGTTTTCTGGGCATTGAGCTCAAGAAAATTGTTGTCAAACCAGGATACAAGCATTTCAACATACTGGTAATACTGTGAAAGTGATAATTCGTCTTTGAGACATGCAATAAGTGCTATGTCATCAGCATATTTTATGAGCTTGAGTACAGCATTATTACAATTTATTTAATTTTTATATACTGAAAAAACACATCCCTGGGGAGCACCTGTGACAAAACACACCCCTGGGGAGCACCTGTGACAAAACACACCCATGGGGAGCACCTGTGACAAAACACACCCCTGGGGAGCACCTGTGACAAAACACACCCCTGGGGAGCACCTGTGACAAAACACACCCCTGGGGAGCACCTGTGACAAAACACACCCCTGGGGAGCACCTGTGACAAAACACACCCATGGGGAGCACCTGTGACAAAACACACCCCTGGGGAGCACCTGTGTTTAGGACAAGTTCCTTAGACATAACTGAACCATCAGGCAGGACTGTACACTCAGAGAGTAAGCCTCCCTGTCCGAACAGACAGAGGAGCAACTCTCACACAGACACGCTGTGGTCGGTCGCACAGAGACGCTCTGATCCAAAGAACCAAGGCGGGGTTCACCTGTAAGTCAAGTAGACACTGTAAATAAATGAGGTTGAATAGTATTAAAAGCTGAGGAAAAATCCATGAAAAGGATCCTGACAAAAGTAGAGTCTAAATGCTTAGAGACTGTATCAAACAGTGTTGAAATGGCATCCTCCTCCCCCCTCACTGCCCTGTATGAAAATTGCAGAGGATCCATGCGACCGGCCACGGTTGTTGTGAGCTGACAGTGTACACTTCTTCCCATGCATTTGCACAATACAGATGATAATGCAACAGGTCTGAAGTCTTTCATGAGAGTGGCATTTTGTTTGTTAGGTACAGGTATAATGGTGGATAACCGCCATAAACGCGGAACAAACTGAGTATCCAGCAATAGCTGGAATAGGCGTGTAAAAACACTCCTTAACTGAGTGATACATACTTTCAAAACCTTCCCCTTCAGACCATCTGGCCCTGGGGCCTTCCGAGTGTTGACATGTGACAAGACAGAAACAACATCATCTTCGAACCCTGTGACTGGTAATGGATAAAGAGGCTGGCACAGATCATCACATTCGTTTCTGAAATATTTATTATCAAAACGAGCATAAAATGTGCTACGAGCATAAAATTATGACAGATTTTTTAACACTGTGTCCTGTGTTCGATGAATTAGGCACGAAGTACACTGGCGTGTAATGTTCATTATGACAACGATCGTTACCACAAAATGGTGGACACCAACTTTCATTGCACGCAGTAAGTGTACGCGCTGACATTCACGGGGAATTCTCTCTCTCTCTCTCTCTCTCTCTCTCTCTCTCTCTCTCTCTCTCTCTCTCTCTCTCTCTCTCTCTCTCTCTCTCTCTCTCTCCTCTCTCTCTCTCTCTCTCTCTCTCTCTCTCTCTCTCTCTCTCTCTCTCTCTCTCTCTCTCTCTCTCTCTCTCTCTCTCTCTCTCTCTCTCTCTCTCTCTCTCTCTCTCTCTCTCGGCTCCCCCTATATAACAGCTGGCGTATCTGATGGGTAATATAAAACTAAATTTGTCGACGTCCATTTTTACTGGCATGTATGTGTGTGCGTGCGTGTGTGCGTGCGTGTGTGCGTGTGTGCGTGCGTGTGCGCGTGCATGCGTTCGTGCGTGAGGTAATTCTAGTAAAACTAGTTAGGCAACCATCGATGTTTACCGATACTAATCGTTAGCTATATTTCAAGCGTAAAGTTGACTTTGTTCCACTCGCCAAAGAACGCTCCAGAGTTTTCTCAGGAGACTGCTACCTACCCCGCGTATTAGTACAAAGAAGGTACATGCAGCGGACAGACAGACGGTGATATAGATAGAAATTGATGACAGAAGAAATGTTGCTAATTGCTTCAGTACATGACAATCTACTGTGTGTGACGGAAGCGTCGTTCTGCTTGGCGGCGCACTCAGCGTTTGTCTGCACGAATCGAAAGTATCAGTCAGTTTGTCGAGATTGATGAGATGATTTATGTATGCAAAACATACAAACGCCATTAGCGGCATGTCTGTGTTTGTAGAGTGTGGACAATCATGGCGGGACTCGCCGCTTGGTGCAAGACGGTGACTATGGTCAGTTGGTTAAGCACATTACCCCATTTTGGTAACAATAAAATAAAATGCGTTAAGTGTACCCTGTGATGGAATGTTAGTGTAATTACAATTAATGTTCACACGATCGACTTAAGTTACATTGCAATTGTCCCCTTAAGACATGCATACGTAGTGGTAAACGTTCCTATTGTGACAAGTAACGTTTCAGGCTAAGTGTATGTTTTACCAAGGAATGTCCTTATGAGAGGCATATCCAAATAATTACGTACACTTGTTCACAACGTCATATGTCCTTTCTACCTACAATTGTCTCAAGTTACAAGGCAAGATGACGTTACCATAACTGCCACTATTCGTCGCTATTTTCGAGAGTTAGATTCCAAGAAGCCATCAAGATATTGACTGGCAGCACCAACTACCAATATATAGATGGATATGTCTGTGATAGTGTTGTGTATCCTGAAATTGTATAAACATTGTTATCATGACAGTGACATACAAACTACCTAACTAAGTTATCCCGTCTGGAGGATTGGTATTTTGTTCAATTAGTGCAAATACAAATTCAAAACAATTGATAAGGGTTTGCTATAATCGATTCGGTCCAAGATTGTTGATGTATTTATTGATTTGGTGTTCGTTTGTGCGCGTGCATGCGTATGTCTTGATCAGGTAACAAGAGGAGGTTTTGAAAAATCAATAACAGTTGCGTATCGCGTGTGAAAACGTATTTAGCTTACGTCCACATATGGGACCGTTTGACGTTATGTCCGTTTATAATGGTGGAAGTGAGATCGTCCAGCAACTTGTCAACCTGCTAGCGTGGCAGAACAGTAGAAAAGTCAACTCGCAACGTTTGCGCCTGCAGAACTGCTTTGTGTAGCATACACGATACACGATACACGATACGCCTACAGACACGAACCGAAGCAAACTTTAGCTTATTATTATGAGTTCCGTGATGGGAAGACGTCGGGTGTTTTGGTCTTTTGGTAAGTGAAATGCAAATGAAATGCAATTGTTTTCTTTGCATATTTCATCGTAACTATAGCCTCTGTATTTGTCTAGTAACAAATGTGTGGTTAACAGCAGTACATAACTGCTGTATAGACTTTTGTTTTCACAGTCACAAACAACACTGCGTTAAAACAGTGCTTAGTGACCTGCCAACACTACTTATAAAATGACATTAAAACTTTACAAGGATACACGTGTCATGGTTAGCCACATGTTGTATGTTGTCAAACTTTACAAGGATATACGTGCCATGATTAGCCATATGTTGTATGTTGTCAAACCTTACAAGGATATAAGTGCCATGATTAGCCATATGTTGTATGTTGTCAAACGTTACAAAGATACACGTGTCGTGGTTAGCCATATGTTATATGTTGTCAAACTTTACAAGTATATACGTGCCATGATTAGCCACATGTTGTATGTTGTCAAACGTTACAAAGATACACGTGTCGTGGTTAGCCATATGTTGTATGTTGTCAAACGTTACAAAGATATACGTGCCATGATAAGCCACATGTTGTATGTTGTCAAACGTTACAAAGATACACGTGTCGTGGTTAGCCATATGTTGTATGTTGTCAAACGTTACAAAGATATACGTGCCATGATAAGCCACATGTTGTATGTTGTCAAACGTTACAAAGATACACGTGTCGTGGTTAGCCATATGTTGTATGTTGTCAAACTTTACAAGTATATACGTGCCATGATTAGCCACATGTTGTATGTTGTCAAACGTTACAAAGATACACGTGTCATGGTTAGCCACATGTTGTATGTTGTCAAACTTTACAAGGATCTACGTGCCATGATTAGCCATATGTTGTATGTTGTCAAACCTTACAAGGATATAAGTGCCATGATTAGCCACATGTTGTATGTTGTCAAACGTTACAAAGATACACGTGTCGTGGTTAGCCATATGTTGTATGTTGTCAAACGTTACAAAGATATACGTGCCATGATAAGCCACATGTTGTATGTTGTCAAACTTTACAAGGATATACGTGCCATGATTAGCCACATGTTGTATGTTGTCAAACGTTACAAAGATACACGTGTCATGGTTAGCCACATGTTGTATGTTGTCAAACTTTACAAGGATATACGTGCCATGATTAGCCATATGTTGTATGTTGTCAAACCTTACAAGGATATAAGTGCCATGATTAGCCATATGTTGTATGTTGTCAAACGTTACAAAGATACACGTGTCGTGGTTAGCCATATGTTGTATGTTGTCAAACTTTACAAGGATATACGTGCCATGATTAACCACATGTTGTATGTTGTCAAACTTTACAAGGATATAAGTGCCATGATTAGCCACATGTTGTATGTTGTCAAACGTTACAAAGATACACGTGTCATGGTTAGCCATATGTTGTATGTTATCAAACTTTACAAGGATATACGTGCCATGATTAGCCACATGTTGTATGTTGTCAAACTTTACAAGGACGCACGTGTCATGGTTAGCCATATGTTGTCAAACTTTACAAGGATATACGTGTCATGGTTAGCCATATGTTGCATGTTGTCAAACTTTACAAGGATATACGTGCCATGATTAGCCACATGTTGTATGTTGTCAAACTTTACAAGGATACACGTGTCATGGTTAGCCATATGTTGTCAAACTTTACAAGGATATACGTGTCATGGTTAGCCATATGCTGTATGTTGTCAAACTTTACAAGGATATACGTGCCATGATTAGCCACATGTTGTATGTTGTCAAACTTTACAAGGATACACGTGTCATGGTTAGCCATATGCTGTATGTTGTCAAACTTTACAAGGATACACGTGCCATGATTAGCCACATGTTGTATGTTGTCAAACTTTCCAAGGATACACGTGTCATGATTTGCCACAAGTTGTATTTTGTCATTGTTATATTAAAAATAATCACATACAATTAAAAACTCACCAACATTGACAGAATAATTTTACGTAGAAGAGAGTAGAGTGATGGATGTAGGAAACACCTCCCCCTGATAAAAAGAATGAAAAAGTATGCTTTAAATAATGATGTGTAGATAACGACGTGTAGATAGTGAATGGTAAGATTCATAGTGAGTATATTCACACATTGCCAGTCAGCATCTTTGTAATTATCTGCGATGCACAGTCAATGGGCATAAAAAAGAAAGCATGTTGTAGGTGAGACAATGAACTTCCATGATCACTGTCCTTTGAATGGGGGTATTTACGGGAGCATACCTGCATTGACGGGAGCATACCTGCACTACGTAGTTACAAATTACAATAATTACAAAAGCCTGCTCAGAGCAAAATACGTAGACACAGCCTGATATTCGTCGAACTTAATTGGGTTACGTTTCATCCAATCGCTTATTTTGTACGTATGAGATGTGCTGAATTTTTGCCAGTGTTGCTTTTTCAAGGGGTGGGCTCTTTCTGTACTTCATTGTTCATGGATGTCTTTGGATGGATGTCGTTGCAGATATTAAATTTTGTGAAATGTAAATGCCTACACACAGGACGGGTACTTGGATGTAAACTATAGAATGGGAGATAATGTTCTAAGTACTATCGTGAAAGAAAAGAACTTAGGAGTAACAATAAATGTTGATATGGAAGTTTCAGTGTGGTATTGCAGCTTCAAAGGGTATTCAAATTATTGGGATGTTTAGGAGAAATATAACATATAAAGAAAACGAGCTAATTTTACCTCTGCATAAAGGTTAGTTAGGCCTCATTTAAAATATTGCATACACGCTTGGAGACCATATCGTAAGAAGGACATATATACGCTTGAAAGAATACATTCCAGAACTGAGAGACCTTAGTTATGAAGAACGTCTAAAAGAATGTGGTTTAACAACCATAGAGACAAGGAGGTCGAGACGAGATCAAATTGAAGTTTCTAAGATATTGAATGGGTATGAAAATATTGATAGACATTTTTGTTCTTACTCAAGAAAGATAGTAGAACTAGTGGACATGAGGTAACATTTGTAAAGGATCAGGGTAGATTGGATACCAGGAAGTACTCGTTGTCACAGACGACAATACATTAATGGAACAAATTATCTATTGATTGTGTAAATTCTAGAAGCGTGAATATGTCTAAAGACAAGTTTTGACACATATCTCAGTAGGGCGGGTTACACATAGATGAAAAATGTTGGTGTCTCGATACGCCGATGGCTTTCTTGTCCACTTGCTATCTGGGTATTTGCCTTGAATGGCAATCTTGTTAAATCTTAAATTATTTAAGTTAGTTAAATCTTGTTAATTCTTCTTAGATCTTGTTAAATCAGTTGGATGACAATGGCGTCGGATGACATGGCTATTCGTCGTAATTTTTTAACTATTTGCTTATATTGGATTTTTTTTAATGTCGGATGACAGTGCTATTCAAGGTTTCTTTTACAAACAGTTAAACTATTAATCCAGCGGATACGTGCATATAAATAACGGAATTGTACACTTTTTGATAAAAGCAAGATACTTGACACATGTATTCTACATACTAAGGGAACCATTTTGAAGATTGGAGGCACTCCAGATTTTGCAGCGTTCTGAAATGGTAGCCATTAAAAAAAATGGCCGCCAAATTCAATTTCACCATATCATAATAACCGCGACACGTAGAGCCACTATTGTTATGTCCAAGTATATGTCTTAGGGGTAAAACAATTCAGATATTGTACTTTTGAACTCTCCGACATTCACATCCGCCATTTTTAAAGATGGCGGTCGTCAATACAAATGTAACGATATCTTACCATGTTTTTGTATAGATTTGTGGGCAGCAGATTTCAAATATGTTACATTTGACCTTCGCCAACATTCATATATCCACTATTTTTTAAGATGGCACCCGTCAAAGCCTATTATTCCATGTTTTGATAACTACATAACCTATGCCACAAAGTTGATGTCAAAATATAGGTTTATTGATGTGACGATTTCAAATATATTAATTTTGACCTTCGTTAACATTAAAACACGAGTTGGCGTTGTGTTATGGAAGATGTGGCTGCCACCTAGCGAACACTCGACGAACTCACTCCAGGACGCAGTCGAATCAAGGTACATAATTTCACTTGAATGTTTTGCCTATCGTGCAATGTAATGCTATTTCTTCGGTCAAATCGATACTAACACATTCAACGCGTAATTTTCCCTCGGTGGCTTGTACTAACGTAATCGCATTTATTAAAGCAATACGTTTTAATCAAATGTCAGCGATAATAAAGGGTTACGCGGTAAGTTTCGACGATGGTGTGAATTAGGTACATATTGCTTTAAATGACATATTTCCCAACAAATCACTGTCAAAAATGTCAAAATATATATTTTCCTGGATGAAAATTTCAACAAAAGCACGCTGCATGCGACGTATGAACGTACTGACATAAAAATGTTTGTGCTTCGAAGCCTCATGGAGTCAGTGAATCATGCTTGTTTGTTTCAGAATGTTACAGCGCTCAACATGGAGACAGTTTTCAAACTGGTGGAAGATAGTGGAATGGCTAGCTCAGGAAATGATTCTACCGCTACTGACTGGAATATGTGCTTCTTCTGTCAAGTAGATACCAGCGAGAAACTCACATGCCCAGCTGACTTTGCAAATAGATTCCAAGGCACTGGCTATAAGTGAATTGTTGGAAATCTAGCAGCATTTAATTACCATGGTTGCTTGCCAGAAAATCTGAAGTTGAACCGTGTGAACGATAGCGCTGGGGTCGAGCAAACTTTACCAAGCAAAAAAGCAAATTTTCACAAAACTTGCCGCGTTCAATTCAACACAACATAATTGAAACGAGCAAACAAACGGAAAACGACTGTTAGTGATGATAATGCATCTTGTGACGCTCACGGAAGATTTATTTGTCAAAAGATGTTTCGACCTGATCATGCCGATGTAGTGACAAGTGTTTCTTTTGTCACATACCTGCAACCAGAGGCAATCATCTCCATGAAGCTTCTACGTTTGACATTTGAGCGTTTGATGGCAAAACTCAGCGAAGGCGACTTGATATCGATAGAGGGGAAGTACCACGGACATTGTCTGACGTCGTTGTACAACAGAGACATATACAGATCCAAACATATTACAAGACGATGATGACGCAAGCACTGCCGAACACACCGCATTTGTTTAACTTATTTCGTATATACTCGAAGAGGAAGAAATTACTCCTGATATTAGACTCTCTGAACTGAAAAAAGTACTATGCTAGAGTTGATCAACTTGGAAAGGTATTTTCGGTAGTTCAGTCAGCTAGATTCAAAAATAACATTCTTAGCTACTTCCCTGAGTTAGAAGCATAATTTCAGACGGGTTTCAAATGGCAGAGGTCCTGAATGAGTATTTCAGCTCAGTTTTCACCACAGAAGATATCACCTCACTTCCATTTCCACCTACTAAATTTGAGGGCGATAAATCAGATAATTTAGGGCAGTTATTTGTAACTCCTGAAATGACAGCAAATAAAATCAAGAAGATGAAAGATAATAAATCGCCTGGAGTTGATGGGATACCACCAAAACTGCTTAAGGAAATTGTAAAATAAATTAGTACACCACTTACAAAAGTGTTTAACTTGTTACAAGTAGAAGGAATAGTTCCTTCAGAATGGAAAGAAACGAATATTACGCCACTATTTAAGAAATGATCGAGGAACAAGCCAGAAAATTACAGGCCCGTGAGTTTAACATAAGTAAATTACTCGAAACATTAATTAGAGACCACATGGTGGAATTTCTTGTAAAACATAAATTAATAAATATATCTCAACGTGGGTTCCTAAAAGCAAGGTCACGTTTAACCAACCTCTTATGTTTTTTGGAAGAAATTTCAAAGTGGGTAGATGATGGGTCACCAGTGGATGGTTACTTAGATTTTCAGAAAGTTTTCGATAAAGTGCCACATCAAAGATTGATGGCATGAAATATTCAGATCAATGTGGGATTGCTGCTACAAAAGGATATCGAATTCTAGACCTAATTAGGAGAAATATCACGTATAAGGAAAACAGCTAACTGTACCCATGTACAAAGCAATAGTTAGACCACATTTGGAATATTGTATACAAGCATGGAGGCCGTATCGTAAAAAGGACATAGACTAACTAGAAAGAATACAACGAAGAGCATCTAAAATGATTCCATAATTGAGAGACCTTAGTTATCAAAGCCGCTTATTAGAATGTGGTTTGACAACAATAGAGACCAGGAGATTAAATAGAAGTGTTTAAAAAAGTGAACGGTTATGAGGATATTGATTGGAAATTGTTTTTCAAACTTAAAGAAGACAGTAGAACCAGAGGACACAAAACAGCATTAGTTAAGGAACAGTGTAGGTTGGACATGAGAAAGTACTCTTTCTCACAGAGGGTGATAAATGAGTGGAACAAACTGCCAAATAATTGTGTTAATGCTAGTAGTGTGAATATGTTCAAAAATAGAATTGACAGATATCTGATGAGGGCGGGCTATACATAAATGATCAAATTGTTGGACTCCCGATAAAACAATGGCTTCCTTGTCCACTTGCCATCTGGAACTTGTTTGGGATGACAATCAACATTAAGACTCTACGTGACGTAGATATCGGGACATTTCTATTGACGACCGTCATCTTTAAAATTGGCCGATATGAATGTCGGAGAAGTTCAAAAATAAAACAACTGAAATGTTTGACCCCTAAAACCTATATTTAGACACCAAAATTACAGCTCTATGTGACGCAGTTATTAAGATATGGGGAAATTGATGGGGCGGCCACTTTTTAAAATGGCTGCCATTTCTGAACGCAGTTAACTCTAGAATGCTACAGTCTTTAAAATGGTTATCTTGGTATGTAGAATAGATGAGCCAACTGTCTTGCTTTTATCAAAAATCTGTTAACTTATCCGCTGGACTATATGTTCTTTCTTAGGTTGTTTAACGATCAATTAGATGACATATTCGTGGTTATTTGTATAGTGAATTGGATGACAGTGTTAACTAGATGTATGTTTTACAATCAATTGGATGATGTTGGTGTTCGTGGTTATTTGTACATCAGTTGGATGACGTTGTTGTTCGTGGTTATTTGTACAATCAGTTGGATGACGTAGTTGTTCGTGGTTATTTGTACAATCAATTGGAAGACGTTGGTGTTCGTGGTTATTTGTGCAAACAATTGGATGACGTTGTTGTTCGTGGTTATTGGCACAATCAATTGGATGACGTTGTTGTTCGTGGTTTCCTACGGTCGTTTGGATGTCGTTGCTGTTCGGGGTTGTCGTAACGGTTACCTGGATGACGTCATTGTTATTCGTTGCTATGGCTACAGTCATCATGCTGCTGTTCGTTTCTGGCCACAAACGCTCGGCTGACGGAACCAGTCGCACAGCCTCTGTGCGTTCCATCCACGTCTGTAGAAAGGTCGATGTCCGCGCCATGTCCAACCGGACGCTGTCCACGACTGCGTCGTCGCTTGCCTACTGTGCTAGACGATGTGTGGCTGACTCGACGTGTTCATCGTTTAACTGGAAGAAGTCTGATCGTCTGTGTGAACTCGTCTCCAATTATGGCAAGCCGCCCGTCTACCGCGCTAACACGGACTATATCCACTACGGCCCCGATGTGTGTCCGGTAAGACCAACTATAATGCTTACTTATGTATCCTCTTCGTACCCTGGTAGGTGCATGAGGCCACAAGAAGTTACTATTGTAATCGAGTTTTTTTAGGGGAGGGGTAGTTGTTCCGTTGTCCAATCCTCCTCCTTTATCCGGACATGGGACCGGCCAAGTGGCCCGTGGCTTGGAATCAGAATGTTCTGCCTACCATAGCTGATGAGCTTGGCTAACTCAGGTTTGGAATGAGAGTTGTCTTTCTGCTATAGCTTTAATATGTTAGCTTATGGCTGTATGGTGCCCAGTTACTGGGTTATATGGTGAATATGTTATGCTCTTGTATGTGACTAGGTTGTGTACCAACCGGGGAGGCTTGCGCATTCATGCGCCCTTTCACCCCTGCGAGGGAGCTAGCTGGCGGCCGCACCTGAAAGCGAGAGCGTGCAGCGCATGCGCTACAAACTACTCACTACAAACTACTCACTACAAACTACTCACTACCCTACAGCACTAGACGCGTCACACAGATCTGAGCCATCAGCACATCCACTGGATTCTAGGATAACATATATATGACATCGTGTCTTGCCAAATGTGCATACATATAACCAGTGTTGAGAGTGGACACCGAAAACGCGAATCGACTCGAACCGAGTCCTACAAACGACAACCACAAATAAGTCACGACTTCGCTCCGTGCTAAGCTATCCGCTTGGCTAGATAACGTGGCTGTCGGAGAGTCGGAAATCAGCGATAGCATTAGCTGGGATTCAACTAGAGTCAGTAATGTCAGAAGAAAGACTCGACTCGACTTAGGCCAAACTACTTTTTTCTAGTCGGGTCAGTGATCCCATGAGAATGATTCGATACATTTAATTACTTGCGGGTCCAGACAATAGTTCCTTCGCACAGTTGCCACATGGACACTTAACCCCTGGACAAAAGCCCCTTCCGACATTTGCACCTTTGTTTGACTAAAATATGAACATTTGTATCTTCATATACATAACATGGATACTTACGATGACATGTTAGGATTATTGTTAATATTATTTGGGATGAATCACTGCTATCATCAATTTTGATTCATAAAGTTTTGTATTTTCGTTAGCTGTTCAGTTTGTTCATGTGAATAAATGCATATAATTGTTTTTAATGTTTCATACCAGTATTAGATATCTTAATTTTTACAATTGTGTTCGATTTTTTTTCCAGAGAAATCCGACTACAACGACGACAAGTAAGTGGCTCTACATAGGCGGGTAGATGATATTATATTTGAGAGTGAGTGGCAGTAGGTCTACATAAGCGAGTAGATGATATTATACAAGTGGCAGTACATAGGCGGGAAGAAAATACTATAAATATTGTATAGGAGAGTAAGTGAAATCGTTCAGGTTTGCGAGTGGCACAACAAGCGAGAGTGGCACAATAAGCGAGATTGGCACAACAAGCGAGAGTGGCACAACAAGCACAATGCAATGCAATAAATTACATTTGTGGGGCGCGATGGCATACTGGTTAGAAGGCCTCAATCGAGAGAACCCGGTTTCAAATCCCACTGTGGTCGCTTCGAACCTTTGGCAAGTTCGACCATCCCACGTTGCCACAGTTCACTCAGCTGTAAAACTGAGTAGCTATAAAACTGAGTACCTGGCAATACAGACAGTGGTGAATATGTGAACGAATATTCTTCGCGCAGCAATTGCAGCGTGGCTGAATACTTCCCTGAGAAGTTGAGATGGCCTTGGAATGAACAAGTATGCCAGGGGGGGGTGAAGTGTAAAGCGCTTTTGGCGTCCTACGAACTGGATACCGCGCTATATAAGAACTTACCTTTTTACATTTCTAAAGCGCCTATACCCTCTGGAACATAAAGCGTGTGACAAAATCAATAATCTACAGGCTTAATCAATTCCAAGTGGTCAACGGTTGGCTGGTCAGCTGTGGGGAAAGCCAGGTTAAATTGGTTTACACTATTCCAACTCGGGAAGAACGCCGGACTCTCGCTCGGAAGAACCTGAGTTCGACTCCTCTCGCTGTCGTTTCGACGCTTTGGCAATTTCGTTCACTCCACGTTGCAACAGTTCACTCAGCTGTATAAATGAGTACCTAGCTATAGACAGAGGTGGATATCTGAACGAATAGTCTTCGCGCAGTAGTTGCAACATGGCTGTAGACTTCCAAGAGAAGTCGAGATGGCGTTGGAACGAACAGGTCTGCCAGGGGTGAAGTGTAAAGTGCTTTGAACAGTACCAAGTACTAGCTGTCGGACTACACAAGGACATTCCTCTGCTAGCTGTGTGCTTTAACGGTTTCAGACTGCAGAACAGACTGGATGACGTTCAGGGGTAGCTGTATCCTCATAGTGCGCAACAACTCGGCCAATACCTGGCACCAGGCACGGGAGCTGTGTAAACACAAGGGGGCTGACCTGATCGAAGTGGCTCCCGACGACATGGATCCACTCTATCGAATTTTCGGATCAACCGGTAAGTGAACAGTGACGCATGTTTCAGTCCGGCAATAGTGTCTGTGTTGTAGCATTTCACGACTTCTGTGTTACATGGCTGTGTCTGTGTTGCAGCGCATCACGGTTGTCCGTGTTATATGTCTGTGTTGCAGCGTATCACTACTGCCTGTATTACTTCACTGTGTCTCTGTCGCAGCGTATCACGGCTGCCCGTGTTACATGTCTGTATTACAGCGTATTACGACTGTCTGTGTTACCTGACTTTGTCTGTGTTGCTACATATCACGGCTGCTTGGATGCATGCTTGTGCGAGTGTTGTAGCGTATCATGGCTGCCTTTGTAACTTGTCTACGTCTGTGTTGCAATGTGTCACGGCTGTCTGTTTTACATGTATGTGTTGCAGCGCATCACGGCTGTCTGTGTTACTTCATGGTGTCTGTGTCGCAGCGTATTACGGCTGCCTCTTTAACTTGACTTTGCCGGCTCTCTGTGTTACTTGACTGTGTCTATGCTGCAGCGTATCACGGGTGCTTGTGTTGCATGACTGCGTCTATGTTACATTGTATCAGGGCTACCAGTGTTACTTGTCTGTCTGTGCCTGTGTTGCAGCGTATCACGGCTGGATCGGCTGCTACTCGTTCAATGGCCAGTGGCTGTGGCCCAGTGGCGCTGTCTTCAAACCAAGCTGCACACCACCTCCAGGCACCGAGACGAGGTGTTTGCTCAACAAACATGTGGGCGGCAGTAAAGTGCTTCTCTTGGAAGAACACGATACATCGAAAGGATTCGTGTGCCAAATGTCGCCGTCATAGCTTCCGAATACGCTAAACGTATAATCCATCATACAAATTGAGGCAACTTTGTCGTAATGTTGTCGGGCGACGCCGCAAGCTTGGTGATTGTCACCTTAGATGATAACACAAAGACATAACTGTTTATTCAGAAAATGAATGTTGCCAAACTGTTGAGTTTGTAGCATGGATTATCAGCGTCGTTAGGGTGTGGGAACGTGGACATTTGTTTGGTAGGTAGGCAGCTTTGCCGGGCGTGCACCCGGGGAACATTTAAAAAGTAAGGCTTACAGCTTAATATGACGCATCGTGAAATATTGCTTGTCGTAGAGGGCGCACGTCAGGCGATTCTAGGGGGCATGGGTCTGCCACGCACGCCCCCCGGTTCCGCTTCTCTTTATCTCTTGGAATCTGTCTGGTTAGTAGAGTCATTTTATTCAACGTTGATACCAAATACTGCTGAACGATTTTCTTGGGGTTTGGTTCTCAGTTATTTTATATTTTTTAAGCGTCGTTCTTATTCATGGTGTGTAACGTTATTACTTACTGTGCGATCACTGATATGTCAGCATGGGCCCTGTAATCTGCATATTAAATGATTTATTACGAATCGCCATTGCGGCTTCTGTTCATTCATAACACTGCTAAGTCTATCAACTATTCAGTTGAACATCGGTTTCGTTTCTTTAATGCAAAGTTGAAAAATAAGAAACATTATTACGGTTATTAAATTTATTTGTGCATTTGTTTTATGCCGTGTGGCTAAATACGCTAACCACGCAATCTTACAATACAAACATGACATACATATCAAACCCGTCACTTACGGTTTGATTAAATGTATGCATCATAAAACAGCTGTCAAAAAGTGACTCGCAACACGACAACGTTGCCACGCCACCTCTATTTGGCTATGAACAAACATAGTGCGTTGAGACATCAAATGCACGTCAACGCAACACAATAATCAATTTAGACAACCAGATTGTCGGAGTAAATGAGAGAGCGAGATAGCTATAGAGACAGGGGGTGTAGAAAAAGGGAGGGAGGGGAGGGGAACGGAGGGGAATAGGAAATGAAAGGAGGAAAGAACGAGAAGTTAAGGAGTGAGAGAGAGAGAGCGAGCCAGAGAAGCGTGCGTACACGCACGAACGCGCACGCACGCACGTGCACGCACGCACGCACACGCACGCACTGCAGAATGAATCACATTCTCCAGGTAACGGTGAGCTACACAGACTTCACGATTAAAGGAACTCTGCCAATAGCTAGCGTTTTCAAATAAACTACAGTATATTAAACACAACGTTGCAGCTTATGCCATTTCCATCGTTTTGCGACGTGATATTTGCTATTTCGGTGATTTAACACGTTGCATTGGTAATCGAAACAGCAGCGGTGATCCAATGACAGCCGATATAGCTGCAGTTGCTACCTGCGTCTATGAGCGCGACAACACATTATTGGCTTAACCAGTGAAATGACAACCGCTGGACCGAGGCGCCACCTTGGGCACTACGTAACAACGACAGGCGCGTGGCACCATCTGGTGGTTATGTTGGCTGAGGCGGGACATGTGTCCTCCCGAACAGCGGGTAGACGACGAGCAGTACAAATGACGATATGACGACGATCAGAACGAAGAGAATGAGGAAGAATCGATCTAGCATCTTTGCGAGCATCTTCCACTGTAACCTAATGATGTCCTGCTCCTCCGAGTCTTTCAGCCTGCCCGTTATCTGCCTCAGGTGCTGCAGTATCTCCTCCAGCACGGAGCCCGCCTTGTGGGCCGACTTCGGGCGACCGTAGTCCGTATAGACCCCCGAGTCGAACATGCCGTCGAACGACAACGGGGCTTCGCGTTGGTACGTGACGTCACGCTGCAGCGAACGTTTCACCTCGATGAGCGGGAATAGGTACGAGCGTTGTTCTTGGTCGTAGCGGCGGACGCACAGTAGGAAGGAGACGGCGTTGTAGACGCAGCGCAGCCAGCGCGGCACGGGCGTGCTCTTCTCCTCGTGGTGCAGATTCAGAACGACGACGCAGAATAGGATCGACAGCGTTGTCATGCCCATGATCAACGTCAAGTAGATGCCTGGAAGGACACGCAGGTGTGTGTCACGGGTAACAAGTATGCGACAATCAGCTTTCATAACATCGTAATACAGCAGTTTTTTGGAAGCGTGTCGACACCATCGACACGTCAGGCTATATGACGTTTTAACAACCGTCAACTTTGTCAAGAGGACAACAGCAACATAAACATTTTAAAAATAATGTTTCGTCATAAACATTACATTGCGCGTGTGTGCATGCGTGCGTGCGTGCGTGCGTGCGTGCGTGCGTGCGTGCGTGCGTGTGTGCGTGCGTGTACCTGTGTATTATGTAGTCGTCGTGTGTGAGCGAAATTAACCAGACTTTTCCATTTAGCCGGTTAGGACATTACAGGGTAACCAACAGGGAAGAAACTAGGGAAGCGCTTACTGTCGACTCACCCAGAAGGGGGATATATTCGGATGTCTTGGGAACGTTCTCAGCGACGAGGAGCAGGAAGACGGAGAAGGACAAAAGGACGGTAATGCCGAGAGAAACCTTCTCCCCGGAGTCGGGCGGCAGATAGAAGACTAGCACAGAGAGCAGTGACATCATCATGCACGGGGTGATGATGTTGATCAGATAGAACATCGGCTTCCTGCGCATGTAGAGCGTGAAGCGAACGCGAGGGAACGGTACCCCGGGGTCCGACTCGTAAAACTGGTCGCTGCTCTTTGCTTCCGTCCGCAGGATGTCCCACTCTCCGCTGTGGGTGTACGCGTCCAGCCCGACACGGTCAGAGCCGTTGATCAGCTTCACCTGCAGGCCGTGATAAGCCCAGTCGACTAGGTCGATGTTGCAGGTCTGGTCGTCGAATGGATAGAAGGTGATGTCGAGCTGACACGATGTGATGAACTTGCCTCCGGGCACCCAGTTGACGAGTCCCTCGTGCGTGACACTCACACGGAACCGCTTGTAAAAGAGCTCGTTGTAGATCGACTTGGCGCTACATACATAAGAATAAGCATTGTAAGCAGACAGCTGTGTTTTCTTCTTGACATATGTACTATGAGTACAACAGATAAGTTCACGACACACTATAAGTGAAGAGGAAATACAAAGATAAGGACGGAAACAACATTTGGTTGAAACACAGTCACACAAAGACAGTTAGTTGAACCAACAAGTTATCATACAAGGAAAAATAGGCGGCCAAACAGCGAAATGCAGGGAAATGCACGAACAGATTAAACAAATAGTTTGTGGATGATTAAGTCAGGACAGACGACTTATGCTGGCATCTTCAAAGAAGATGATTGTATGGAATGTGATGATCACTTGGTGAAGAAACAGGAAGAGTTTGAAGGCAATGGGGAATGGAGGAATCATCTTCATCGTCATCGTCACCAATATCATCATCAATATCATCATCACATTGTGATGCTTGATTAGAAAATAACTGTGTTAAAATTTTACAGCATTTCGATGAGAGGAAGTGACCGCTCACATTACACAAATTATAACATTATACATATGCCAATAACAAATACAAATGTTTCAATGCAATTAAATTATATTTAGAGGTCGCTGCCAAGTGTTGAAGTTGGCTCACATAGCCGTCAATGATAACATTATACGTGTTTATACGATATCACACATATAAATGGGGATCTTGTTTATGGCTCCAAGTGCGACGCATCGCGCCAGATGGACGGCAAAAGCGGAATACGCTGTCAAAGTTTCATGTTTTTTTCACAGTTCAAATTCACCGCGAGGGAGAAGAACGCCTTGCAAGGTATCTCTATCTTCGTTGTCATGGTATACGTTTGCGCCTGGTACAACGGCCCGCTTCCAACCTCAGCAGCAAGAAATCACCTGGCTTCATCAAGGCATTGTCCTTTAGTGTCAAATAAAGAAGTCTTTGATTTTCTAGTAACTTTTGTTTCATATGTTTCATATATCGTAGAAACGTGCATATGATATTATAGGCGTTAACGGTCGTGAATGTCAACCTTTGGTAGCGACCCCTAAACATTGATCAATTCCGATAACATTTTGGCAGGTTAGTTTTTTTATTGATTGTAAAATAATCGAGGGGTGTCCCGAAAGGAACTTTGACTTTTAATTTTTTTACCCGTATATAATGATCACCCTAATATATATATATATATATATATATATATATATATATATATATATATATATATATATATATATATATATATATATATATATATATATATATATATATATATATATATATATATATATATATAATTCGTGCGTGCGTGTGAAAATTTTTGGAGTATACATAACCCAATGGTTTCTTTGTTGAGTCTTTATATATTTGCCTTTAACATCTGTTGCTTACGACCACTCTATCACTTGAGTTTATATCGCCGTTGTATATGCAGTAAGTATAATGCTTCTTGCAAGTGACGCTTGCCTATTTCACATGACACTAATCAAATAATTGACGGCAACATATATCGGATTACCACTTGTTTGTTTACGAACCGGAGAAGCGTTAGTGACGTCGATGTGTCAGTAATTCCGTTATAATATAAAGATTTTTACTTTCGAAACGAAAAGACGCTTGACCAGATTTTTCGTCTCGTCATTAGCTTGCATGTGATTTTTACCAAAAAATGTCAACCTCGAAATTGCGATAAATAATGTGATTAAAGGAAGCGGCCAGGACAAATCAGCGAATTTCACAACAACTTTCCTACTTATTGGGTAGACTATTGGAATCATCACAATAACATACTTAAGATGCAGCTCAAAGTTCACCGCAAAAAGTGGATATGTCCAAGTATTTTTTTAGAATGATGTGAACATGCTATTCAATAATACATTCCACGCATAGTATCAATAACACGAAATTAATTATCTTGCTATCGTTGGCGAATTGAACAAAGTGGTTCGTCGTCTGATAAAGCTAGCACAAGCATGTTTCCGAACTGCCGTCAGTTGTGTTCGAACTTTCGTCATATGTTGTGTGTTGCAGAGCTGCAGGCGTGGATTGGCTGTCGCAGAGTGGGCAATGATTGGTTGTGGGTGTCATCCAACAGAACGTGCGCGTCGCAGTTGACACCGTCCCCAGACTCTGGACATGCGTACGCATTTATCAACATCAACATGCTGGCAGAATTGGTGCCACAACCACCTGCGTACACCCGCAAAAGGTTCATATGTGAGCGGAAACAGTGATTCACCGATGTTCTGCCCGCTGTCGATGATATTAGAGGGTCTAACACGCCCAGAAAGGACGGTGCTGGTTTGCGGCTGCGTTGACCCTGACAGCGGAACAATGTCTCTCGGAACAATAAGCAGAACCACAAACATAGTAACCCTATTGACATCGTTGACAAACGTATTGCACATTGTCATGACTAAGGTCAAGAAACCTGCTTCACATATTTAGTTATATAGCTTTAAGAAAATTGGCCTGTCTGGTCTTAGCAGCTGCCAGGGCAGTCCTTTTTAGAAAGCCAATTTCGCCAAAAAAATTTCACTTGAAAAACGAAATCTCATTGACAATGAGTAACGAGTTTGAAAAAGAAATTGCACTATTTTACAATATTTGCATAAGCATCGTAACAGCTTTTTAGTCGACATCTTTCTTATGTTCGTTCATCCAAGTCTGTTGATGGCGGTAGAACTGATAATAAAGCATTGACACAAATCGTCCATGAAACTATCATATTTCATAATATATATATATATATATATATATATATATATATATATATATATATATATATATATATATATATATATATATATATATATATATATATATATATATATATATATATATATATATATATATATATATATATATATATATATATATATATATATATATATATATATATATATATTAGCATTTTTTAAACAATAAGACAAATTATTAATATATGAGACAAGTAATACATATAAAATATAAATATAAAACATGTTTGTGAGCACTGTACATCATTGTTATCCCATCACTTCAATGTCAGCACACGCACGTACACACACAATTGCTCATTTAATCAGCTGATCCATGACTTCCTTGGCATGATATACAACAGCAGGTTCAGGCATTATAATTCAATATGCCAGGGACATTCTGAGTCGTCGGCCAGACGGGAGAGTTTCAAAAGCAGAATTGAGTGGATGAGTGGAATCATGGTGAATCTGAACAGCTTTCCTTCTCAAAGCTGATAACGATCACACAACTGCAGTTGTTTGATACCAACAATTTTACCTGGTTGACCACCCGAGCCAGCCTCACTTTGTTCTTGACAAATTAATTGCCATACCAACACACTAGGTTAAAAGAAAGTACACTTTCAATCAAAGACCCGTACACCAACTGCAGAACTTCTGTGCTGACATTGAAGCTCCTTAATTTCTGGAGCAAAAACAGAAGTTGTTGTGCCTTTTTGTATATGTGGTCTACATTGGCAGTGAAGGTAAGGTTTTCATCAACCACAGCACCAAGATACTTGAAAGTGGATACTGTTTCCACAGTCTGCCCATTGATCATCAGTGGTTGAGAAAGAGGATGCGATGCACCCTTGACTTGACCACGTCCAAAGCACATTTCCTGTGTTTTCTGGGCATTGAGCTCAAGAAAATTGTTGTCAAACCAGGATACAAGCATTTCAACATACTGGTAATACTGTGAAAGTGATAATTCGTCTTTGAGACATGCAATAAGTGCTATGTCATCAGCATATTTTATGAGCTTGAGTACAGCATTATTACAATTTATTTAATTTTTATATACTGAAAAAACGCATCCCTGGGGAGCACCTGTGACAAAACACACCCCTGGGGAGCACCTGTGACAAAACACACCCATGGGGAGCACCTGTGACAAAACACACCCCTGGGGAGCACCTGTGACAAAACACACCCCTGGGGAGCACCTGTGACAAAACACACCCCTGGGGAGCACCTGTGACAAAACACACCCATGGGGAGCACCTGTGACAAAACACACCCCTGGGGAGCACCTGTGTTTAGGACAAGTTCCTTAGACATAACTGAACCATCAGGCAGGACTGTACACTCAGAGAGTAAGCCTACCTGTCCCCGAACAGACAGAGGAGCAACTCTCACACAGACATGCTGTGGTCGGTCGCACAGAGACGCTCTGATCCAAAGAACCAAGGCGGGGTTCACCTGTAAGTCAAGTAGACACTGTAAATAAATGAGGTTGAATAGTATTAAAAGCTGAGGAAAAATCCATGAAAAGGATCCTGACAAAAGTAGAGTCTAAATGCTTAGAGACTGTATCAAACAGTGTTGAAATGGCATCCTCCTCCCCCCTCACTGCCCTGTATGAAAATTGCAGAGGATACATGCGACCGGCCACGGCTGTTGTGAGCTGACAGTGTACACTTCTTCCCATGCATTTGCACAATACAGATGATAATGCAACAGGTCTGAAGTCTTTCATGAGAGTGGCATTTTGTTTGTTAGGTACAGGTATAATGGTGGATAACCGCCATAAACGCGGAACAAACTGAGTATCCAGCAATAGCTGGAATAGGCGTGTAAAAACACTCCTTAACTGAGTGATACATACTTTCAAAACCTTCCCCTTCAGACCATCTGGCCCTGGGGCCTTCCGAGTGTTGACATGTGACAAGACAGAAACAACATCATCTTCGAACCCTGTGACTGGTAATGGATAAAGAGGCTGGCACAGATCATCACATTCGTTTCTGAAATATTTATTATCAAAACGAGCATAAAATGTGCTACGAGCATAAAATTATGACAGATTTTTTAACACTGTGTCCTGTGTTCGATGAATTAGGCACGAAGTACACTGGCGTGTAATGTTCATTATGACAACGTTCGTTACCACAAAATGGTGGACACCAACTTTCATTGCACGCAGTAAGTGTACGCGCTGACATTCACGGGGAATTCTCTCTCTCTCTCTCTCTCTCTCTCTCTCTCTCCCCCCCTCTCTCTCTCTCTCTCTCTCTCTCTCTCTCTCTCTCTCTCTCTCTCTAGGCTCCCCCTATATAACAGCTGGCGTATCTGATGGGTAATATAAAACTAAATTTGTCGACGTCCATTTTTACTGGCATGTATGTGTGTGCGTGCGTGTGTGCGTGCGTGTGTGCGTGCGTGTGCGCGTGCATGCGTTCGTGCGTGAGGTAATTCTAGTAAAACTAGTTAGGCAACCATCGATGTTTACCGATACTAATCGTTAGCTATATTTCAAGCGTAAAGTTGACTTTGTTCCACTCGCCAAAGAACGCTCCAGAGTTTTCTCAGGAGACTGCTACCTACCCCGCGTATTAGTACAAAGAAGGTACATGCAGCGGACAGACAGACGGTGATATAGATGGAAATTGATGACAGAAGAAATGTTGCTAATTGCTTCAGTACATGACAATCTACTGTGTGTGACGGAAGCGTCGTTCTGCTTGGCGGCGCACTCAGCGTTTGTCTGCACGAATCGAAAGTATCAGTCAGTTTGTCGAGATTGATGAGATGATTTATGTATGCAAAACATACAAACGCCATTAGCGGCATGTCTGTGTTTGTAGAGTGTGGACAATCATGGCGGGACTCGCCGCTTGGTGCAAGACGGTGACTATGGTCAGTTGGTTAAGCACATTACCCCATTTTGGTAACAATAAAATAAAATGCGTTAAGTGTACCCTGTGATGGAATGTTAGTGTAATTACAATTAATGTTCACACGATCGACTTAAGTTACATTGCAATTGTCCCCTTAAGACATGCATACGTAGTGGTAAACGTTCCTATTGTGACAAGTAACGTTTCAGGCTAAGTGTATGTTTTACCAAGGAATGTCCTTATGAGAGGCATATCCAAATAATTACGTACACTTGTTCACAACGTCATATGTCCTTTCTACCTACAATTGTCTCAAGTTACAAGGCAAGATGACGTTACCATAACTGCCACTATTCGTCGCTATTTTCGAGAGTTAGATTCCAAGAAGCCATCAAGATATTGACTGGCAGCACCAACTACCAATATATAGATGGATATGTCTGTGATAGTGTTGTGTATCGTGAAATTGTATAAACATTGTTATCATGACAGTGACATACAAACTACCTAACTAAGTTATCCTGTCTGGAGGATTGGTATTTTGTTCAATTAGTGCAAATACAAATTCAAAACAATTGATAAGGGTTTGCTATAATCGATTCGGTCCAAGATTGTTGATGTATTTATTGATTTGGGGTTCGTTTGTGCGCGTGCATGCGTATGTCTTGATCAGGTAACAAGAGGAGGTTTTGAAAAATCAATAACAGTTGCGTATCGCGTGTGAAAACGTATTTAGCTTACGTCCACATATGGGACCGTTTGACGTTATGTCCGTTTATAATGGTGGAAGTGAGATCGTCCAGCAACTTGTCAACCTGCTAGCGTGGCAGAACAGTAGAAAAGTCAACTCGCAACGTTTGCGCCTGCAGAACTGCTTTGTGTAGCATACACGATACACGATACACGATACGCCTACAGACACGAACCGAAGCAAACTTTAGCTTATTATTATGAGTTCCGTGATGGGAAGACGTCGGGTGTTTTGGTCTTTTGGTAAGTGAAATGCAAATGAAATGCAATTGTTTTCTTTGCATATTTCATCGTAACTATAGCCTCTGTATTTGTCTAGTAACAAATGTGTGGTTAACAGCAGTACATAACTGCTGTATAGACTTTTGTTTTCACAGTCACAAACAACACTGTGTTAAAACAGTGCTTAGTGACCTGCCAACACTACTTATAAAATGACATTAAAACTTTACAAGGATACACGTGTCATGGTTAGCGACATGTTGTATGTTGTCAAACTTTACAAGGATATACGTGCCATGATTAGCCATATGTTGTATGTTGTCAAACCTTACAAGGATATAAGTGCTATGATTAGCCATATGTTGTATGTTGTCAAACGTTACAAAGATACACGTGTCGTGGTTAGCCATATGTTATATGTTGTCAAACTTTACAAGTATATACGTGCCATGATTAGCCACATGTTGCATGTTGTCAAACGTTACAAAGATACACGTGTCGTGGTTAGCCATATGTTGTATGTTGTCAAACGTTACAAAGATATACGTGCCATGATAAGCCACATGTTGTATGTTGTCAAACTTTACAAGGATATACGTGCCATGATTAGCCACATGTTGTATGTTGTCAAACGTTACAAAGATACACGTGTCATGGTTAGCCACATGTTGTATGTTGTCAAACTTTACAAGGATATACGTGCCATGATTAGCCATATGTTGTATGTTGTCAAACCTTACAAGGATATAAGTGCCATGATTAGCCATATGTTGTATGTTGTCAAACGTTACAAAGATACACGTGTCGTGGTTAGCCATATGTTGTATGTTGTCAAACTTTACAAGGATATACGTGCCATGATTAACCACATGTTGTATGTTGTCAAACTTTACAAGGATATAAGTGCCATGATTAGCCACATGTTGTATGTTGTCAAACGTTACAAAGATACACGTGTCATGGTTAGCCATATGTTGTATGTTATCAAACTTTACAAGGATATACGTGCCATGATTAGCCACATGTTGTATGTTGTCAAACTTTACAAGGACGCACGTGTCATGGTTAGCCATATGTTGTCAAACTTTACAAGGATATACGTGTCATGGTTAGCCATATGTTGCATGTTGTCAAACTTTACAAGGATATACGTGCCATGATTAGCCACATGTTGTATGTTGTCAAACTTTACAAGGGTACACGTGTCATGGTTAGCCATATGCTGTATGTTGTCAAACTTTACAAGGATACACGTGCCATGATTAGCCACATGTTGTATGTTGTCAAACTTTCCAAGGATACACGTGTCATGATTTGCCACAAGTTGTATTTTGTCATTGTTATATTAAAAATAATCACATACAATTAAAAACTCACCAACATTGACAGAATAATTTTACGTAGAAGAGAGTAGAGTGATGGATGTAGGAAACACCTCCCCCTGATAAAAAGAATGAAAAAGTATGCTTTAGATAATGATGTGTAGATAACGACGTGTAGATAGTGAATGGTAAGATTCATAGTGAGTATATTCACACATTGCCAGTCAGCATCTTTGTAATTATCTGCGATGCACAGTCAATGGGCATAAAAAAGAAAGCATGTTGTAGGTGAGACAATGAACTTCCATGATCACTGTCCTTTGAATGGGGGTATTTACGGGAGCATACCTGCATTGACGGGAGCATACCTGCACTACGTAGTTACAAATTACAATAATTACAAAAGCCTGCTCAGAGCAAAATACGTAGACACAGCCTGATATTCGTCGAACTTAATTGGGTTACGTTTTATCCAATCGCTTATTTTGTACGTATGAGATGTGCTGAATTTTTGCCAGTGTTGCTTTTTCAAGGGGTGGGCTCTTTCTGTACTTCATTGTTCATGGATGTCTTTGGATGGATGTCGTTGCAGATATTAAATTTTTTGAAATGTAAATGCCTACACACAGGACGGGTACTTGGATGTAAACTATAGAATGGGAGATAATGTTCTAAGTACTATCGTGAAAGAAAAGAACTTAGGAGTAACAATAAATGTTGATATGGAAGTTTCAGAGCAGTGTGGTATTGCAGCTTCAAAGGGTATTCAAATTATTGGGATGTTTAGGAGAAATATAACATATAAAGAAAACGAGCTAATTTTACCTCTGCATAAAGGTTAGTTAGGCCTCATTTAAAATATTGCATACACGCTTGGAGACCATATCGTAAGAAGGACATATATACGCTTGAAAGAATACATTCCAGAACTGAGAGACCTTAGTTATGAAGAACGTCTAAAAGAATGTGGTTTAACAACCATAGAGACAAGGAGGTCGAGACGAGATCAAATTGAAGTTTCTAAGATATTGAATGGGTATGAAAATATTGATAGACATTTTTGTTCTTACTCAAGAAAGATAGTAGAACTAGTGGACATGAGGTAACATTTGTAAAGGATCAGGGTAGATTGGATACCAGGAAGTATTCGTTGTCACAGACGACAATACATTAATGGAACAAATTATCTATAGATTGTGTAAATTCTAGAAGCGTGAATATGTCTAAAGACAAGTTTTGACACATATCTCAGTAGGGCGGGTTACACATAGATGAAAAATGTTGGGGTTTCGATACGCCGATGGCTTTCTTGTCCACTTGCTATCTGGGTATTTGCCTTGAATGGCAATCTTGTTAAATCTTAAATTATTTAAGTTAGTTAAATCTTGTTAATTCTTCTTAGATCTTGTTAAATCAGTTGGATGACAATGGCGTCGGATGACATGGCTGTTCGTCGTAATTTTTTAACTGTTTGCTTATATTGGTTTTTTTTTTAATGTCGGATGACAGTGCTATTCAAGGTTTCTTTTACAAACAGTTAAACTATTAATCCAGCGGATACGTGCATATAAATAACGGAATTGTACACTTTTTGATAAAAGCAAGATACTTGACACATGTATTCTACATACTAAGGGAACCATTTTGAAGATTGGAGGCACTCCAGATTTTGCTGCGTTCTGAAATGGTAGCCATTAAAAAAAATGGCCGCCAAATTCAATTTCACCATATCATAATAACCGCGACACGTAGAGCCACAATTGTTATGTCCAAGTATATGTCTTAGGGGTAAAACAATTCAGATATTGTACTTTTGAACTCTCCGACATTCACATCCGCCATTTTTAAAGATGGCAGTCGTCAATACAAATGTAACGATATCTTACCATGTTTTTGTATAGATTTGTGGGCAGCAGATTTCAAATATGTTACATTTGACCTTCGCCAACATTCATATATCCACTATTTTTTAAGATGGCACCCGTCAAAGCCTATTATTCCATGTTTTGATAACTACATAACCTATGCCACAAAGTTGATGTCAAAATATAGGTTTATTGATGTGACGATTTCAAATATATTAATTTTGACCTTCGTTAACATTAAAACACGAGTTGGCGTTGTGTTATGGAAGATGTGGCTGCCACCTAGCGAACACTCGACGAACTCACTCCAGGACGCAGTCGAATCAAGGTACATAATTTCACTTGAATGTTTTGCCTATCGTGCAATGTAATGCTATTTCTTCGGTCAAATCGATACTAACACATTCAACGTGTAATTTTCCCTCGGTGGCTTGTACTAACGTAATCGCATTTATTAAAGCAATACGTTTTAATCAAATGTCAGCGATAATAAAGGGTTACGCGGTAAGTTTCGACGATGGTGTGAATTAGGTACATATTGCTTTAAATGACATATTTCCCAACAAATCACTGTCAAAAATGTCAAAATATATATTTTCCTGGATGAAAATTTCAACAAAAGCACGCTGCATGCGACGTATGAACGTACTGACATAAAAATGTTTGTGCTTCGAAGCCTCATGGAGTCAGTGAATCATGCTTGTTTGTTTCAGAATGTTACAGCGCTCAACATGGAGACAGTTTTCAAACTGGTGGAAGGTAGTGGAATGGCTAGCTCAGGAAATGATTCTACCGCTACTGACTGGAATATGTGCTTCTTCTGTCAAGTAGATACCAGCGAGAAACTCACATGCCCAGCTGACTTTGCAAATAGATTCCAAGGCACTGGCTATAAGTGAATTGCTGGAAATCTAGCAGCATTTAATTACCATGGTTGCTTGCCAGAAAATCTGAAGTTGAACCGTGTGAACGATAGCGCTGGGGTCGAGCAAACTTTACCAAGCAAAAAAGCAAATTTTCACAAAACTTGCCGCGTTCAATTCAACACAACAGAATTGAAACGAGCAAACAAACGGAAAACGACTGTTAGTGATGATAATGCATCTTGTGACGCTCACGGAAGATTTATTTGTCAAAAGATGTTTCGACCTGATCATGCCGATGTAGTGACAAGTGTTTCTTTTGTCACATACCTGCAACCAGAGGCAATCATCTCCATGAAGCTTCAACGTTTGACATTTGAGCGTTTGATGGCAAAACTCAGCGAAGGCGACTTGATATCGATAGAGGGGAAGTACCACGGACATTGTCTGACGTCGTTGTACAACAGAGACATATACAGATCCAAACATATTACAAGACGATGATGACACAAGCACTGCCGAACACACCGCATTTGTTTAACTTATTTCGTATATACTCGAAGAGGAAGAAATTACTCCTGATATTAGACTCTCTGAACTGAAAAAAGTACTATGCTAGAGTTGATCAACTTGGAAAGGTATCTTCGGTAGTTCAGTCAGCTAGATTCAAAAACAACATTCTTAGCTACTTCCCTGAGTTAGAAGCATAATTTCAGACGGGTTTCAAATGGCAGAGGTCCTGAATGAGTATTTCAGCTCAGTTTTCACCACAGAAAGTATCACCTCACTTCCATTTCCACCTACTAATTTTGAGGGCGATAAATCAGATAATTTAGGGCAGTTATTTGTAACTCCTGAAATGACAGCAAATAAAATCAAGGAGATGAAAGATAATAAATCGCCTGGAGTTGATGGGATACCACCAAAACTGCTTAAGGAAATTGTAAAGCAAATTAGTACACCACTTACAAAAGTGTTTAACTTGTTACAAGTAGAAGGAATAGTTCCTTCAGAATGGAAAGAAACGAACATTACGCCACTATTTAAGAAATGATCGAGGAACAAGCCAGAAAATTACAGGCCCGTGAGTTTAACATAAGTAAATTACTCGAAACATTAATTAGAGACCACATGGTGGAATTCCTTGTAAAACATAAATTAATAAATATATCTCAACGTGGGTTCCTAAAAGCAAGGTCACGTTTAACCAACCTCTTATGTTTTTTAGAAGAAATTTCAAAGTGGGTAGATGATGGGTCACCAGTGGATGGTTACTTAGATTTTCAGAAAGTTTTCGATAAAGTGCCACATCAAAGATTGATGGCATGAAATATTCAGATCAATGTGGGATTGCTGCTACAAAAGGATATCGAATTCTAGACCTAATTAGGAGAAATATCACGTATAAGGAAAACAGCTAACTGTACCCATGTACAAAGCAATAGTTAGACCACATTTGGAATATTGTATACAAGCATGGAGGCCGTATCGTAGAAAGGACATAGACTAACTAGAAAGAATTCAACGAAGAGCATCTAAAATGATTCCATAATTGAGAGACCTTAGTTATCAAAGCCGCTTATTAGAATGTGGTTTGACAACAATAGAGACCAGGAGACTAAATAGAAGTGTTTAAAAAAGTGGACGGTTATGAGGATATTGATTGGAAATTGTTTTTCAAACTTAAAGAAGACAGTAGAACCAGAGGACACAAAACAGCATTAGCTAAGGAACAGTGTAGGTTGGACATGAGAAAGTACTCATTCTCACAGAGGGTGATAAATGAGTGGAACAAACTGCCAAATAATTGTGTTAATGCTAGTAGTGTGAATATGTTCAAAAATAGAATTGACAGATATCTGATGAGGGCGGGCTATACATAAATGATCAAATTGTTGGACTCCCGATAAAACAATGGCTTCCTTGTCCACTTGCCATCTGGAACTTGTTTGGGATGGCAATCTTGTTAACAACATCAACATTAAGACTCTACGTGACGTAGATATCGGGACATTTCTATTGACGACCGTCATCTTTAAAATTGGCCGATATGAATGTCGGAGAAGTTCAAAAATAAAACAACTGAAATGTTTGACCCCTAAAACCTATATTTAGACACCAAAATTACAGCTCTATGTGACGCAGTTATTAAGATATGGAGAAATTGATGGGGCGGCCACTTTTTAAAATGGCTGCCATTTCTGAACGCAGCTAACTCTGGAATGCTTCAGTCTTTAAAATGGTTATCTTGGTATGTAGAATAGATGAGCCAACTGTCTTGCTTTTATCAAAAATCTGTTAACTTATCCGCTGGACTATATGTTCTTTCTTAGGTTGTTTAACGATCAATTAGATGACATATTCGTGGTTATTTGTATAGTGAATTGGATGACAGTGTTAACTAGATGTATGTTTTACAATCAATTGGATGATGTTGGTGTTCGTGGTTATTTGTACATCAGTTGGATGACGTTGTTGTTCGTGGTTATTTGTACAATCAATTGGAAGACGTTGGTGTTCGTGGTTATTTGTGCAAACAATTGGATGACGTTGTTGTTCGTGGTTATTGGCACAATCAATTGGATGACGTTGTTGTTCGTGGTTTCCTACGGTCGTTTGGATGTCGTTGCTGTTCGGGGTTGTCGTAACGGTTACCATGACGTCATTGTTATTCGTTGCTATGGCTACAGTCATCATGCTGCTGTTCGTTTCTGGCCACAAACGCTCGGCTGACGGAACCAGTCGCACAGCCTCTGTGCGTTCCATCCACGTCTGTAGAAAGGTCGATGTCCGCGCCATATCCAACCGGACGCTGTCCACGACTGCGTCGTCGCTTGCCTACTGTGCCAGACGATGTGTGGCTGACTCGACGTGTTCATCGTTTAACTGGAAGAAGTCTGATCGTCTGTGTGAACTCGTCTCCAATTATGGCAAGCCGCCCGTCTACCGCGCTAACACGGACTATATCCACTACGGCCCCGATGTGTGTCCGGTAAGACCAACTATAATGCTTACTTATGTATCCTCTTCGTACCCTGGTAGGTGCATGAGGCCACAAGAAGTTACTATTGTAATCGAGTTTTTTTAGGGGAGGGGTAGTTGTTCCGTTGTCCAATCCTCCTCCTTTATCCGGACATGGGACCGGCCAAGTGGCCCGTGGCTTGGAATCAGAATGTTCTGCCTACCATAGCTGATGAGCTTGGCTAACTCAGGTTTGGAATGACAGTTGTCTTTCTGCTATAGCTTTAATATGTTAGCTTATGGCTGTATGGTGCCCAGTTACTGGGTTATATGGTGAATATGTTATGCTCTTGTATGTGACTAGGTTGTGTACCAACCGGGGAGGCTTGCGCATTCATGCGCCCTTTCACCCCTGCGAGGGAGCTAGCTGGCGGCCGCACCTGAAAGCGAGAGCGTGCAGCGCATGCGCTACAAACTACTCACTACAAACTACTCACTACAAACTACTCACTACCCTACAGCACTAGACGCGTCACACAGATCTGAGCCATCAGCACATCCACTGGATTCTAGGATAACATATATATGACATCGTGTCTTGCCAAATGTGCATACATATAACCAGTGTTGAGAGTGGACACCGAAAACGCGAATCGACTCGAACCGAGTCCTACAAACGACAACCACAAATAAGTCACGACTTCGCTCCGTGCTAAGCTATCCGCTTGGCTAGATAACGTGGCTGTCGGAGAGTCGGAAACCAGCGATAGCATTAGCTGGGATTCAACTAGAGTCAGTAATGTCAGAAGAAAGACTCGATTCGACTTAGGCCAAACTACTTTTTTCTAGTCGGGTCAGTGATCCCATGAGAATGATTCGATACATTTAATTACTTGCGGGTCCAGACAATAGTTCCTTCGCACAGTTGCCACATGGACACTTAACCCCTGGACAAAAGCCCCTTCCGACATTTGCACCTTTGTTTGACTAAAATATGAACATTTGTATCTTCATATACATAACATGGATACTTACGATGACATGTTAGGATTATTGTTAATATTATTTGGGATGAATCACTGCTATCATCAATTTTGATTCTTAAAGTTTTGTATTTTCGTTAGCTGTTCAGTTTGTTCATGTGAATAAATGCATATAATTGTTTTTAATGTTTCATACCAGTATTAGATATCTTAATTTTTACAATTGTGTTCGATTTTTTTCCAGAGAAATCCGACTACAACGACGACAAGTAAGTGGCCCTACATAGGCGGGTAGATGATATTATATTTGAGAGTGAGTGGCAGTAGGTCTACATAAGCGAGTAGATGATATTATACAAGTGGCAGTACATAGGCGGGAAGAAAATACTATAAATATTGTATAGGAGAGTAAGTGAAATCGTTCAGGTTTGCGAGTGGCACAACAAGCGAGAGTGGCACAATAAGCGAGAATGGCACAACAAGCGAGAGTGGCACAATAAGCGAGAGTGGCACAACAAGCGAGAGTGGCACAATAAGCGAGAGTGGCACAACAAGCGAGAGTTGCACAACAAGCGAGAGTGGCACAATAAGCGAGAGTGGCACAATAAGCGAGAGTGGTGCAACAAGCGAGAGTGGCACATCAAGCACAATGCAATGCAATAAATTACATTTGTGGGGCGCGATGGCATACCGGTTAGAAGGCCTCAATCGAGAGAACCCGGTTTCAAATCCCACTGCGGTCGCTTCGAACAGACAGTGGTGAATATGTGAACGAATATTCTTCGCGCAGCAATTGCAGCGTAGCTGAATACTTTCCTGAGAAGTTGAGATGGCCTTGGAATGAACAAGTATGCCAGGGGGTGAAGTGTAAAGCGCTTTGAGCGTCCTACGAACTGGATACCGCGCTATATAAGAACTTACCTTTTTACATTTCTAAAGCGCCTATACCCTCTGGAACATAAAGCGTGTGACAAAATCAATAATCTACAGGCTTAATCAATTCCAAGTGGTCAACGGTTGGCTGGTCAGCTGTGGGGAAAGCCAGGTTAAATTGGTTTACACTATTCCAACTCGGGAAGAACGCCGGACTCTCGCTCGGAAGAACCTGAGTTCGACTCCTCTCGCTGTCGTTTCGACGCTTTGGCAATTTCGTTCACTCCACGTTGCAACAGTTCACTCAGCTGTATAAATGAGTACCTAGCTATAGACAGAGGTGGATATCTGAACGAATAGTCTTCGCGCAGTAGTTGCAACATGGCTGTAGACTTCCAAGAGAAGTCGAGATGGCGTTGGAACGAACAGGTCTGCCAGGGGTGAAGTGTAAAGTGCTTTGAACAGTACCAAGTACTAGCTATCGGACTACACAAGGACATTCCTCTGCTAGTTGTGCGCTTTAACGGTTTCAGACTGCAGAACAGACTGGATGACGTTCAGGGGTAGCTGTATCCTCATAGTGCGCAACAACTCGGCCAATACCTGGCACCAGGCACGGGAGCTGTGTAAACACAAGGGGGCTGACCTGATCGAAGTGGCTCCCGACGACATGGATCCACTCTATCGAATTTTCGGATCAACCGGTAAGTGAACAGTGACGCATGTTTCAGTCCGGCAATAGTGTCTGTGTTGTAGCATTTCACGACTTCTGTGTTACATGGCTGTGTCTGTGTTGCAGCGCATCACGGTTGTCCGTGTTATATGTCTGTGTTGCAGCGTATCACTACTGCCTGTATTACTTCACTGTGTCTCTGTCGCAGCGTATCACGGCTGCCCGTGTTACATGTCTGTATTACAGCGTATTACGACTGTCTGTGTTACCTGACTTTGTCTGTGTTGCTACATATCACGGCTGCTTGGATGCATGCTTGTGCGAGTGTTGTAGCGTATCATGGCTGCCTTTGTAACTTGTCTACGTCTGTGTTGCAATGTGTCACGGCTGTCTGTTTTACATGTATGTGTTGCAGCGCATCACGGCTGTCTGTGTTACTTCATGGTGTCTGTGTCGCAGCGTATTACGGCTGCCTCTTTAACTTGACTTTGCCGGCTCTCTGTGTTACTTGACTGTGTCTATGCTGCAGCGTATCACGGGTGCTTGTGTTGCATGACTGCGTCTATGTTACATTGTATCAGGGCTACCAGTGTTACTTGTCTGTCTGTGCCTGTGTTGCAGCGTATCACGGCTGGATCGGCTGCTACTCGTTCAATGGCCAGTGGCTGTGGCCCAGTGGCGCTGTCTTCAAACCAAGCTGCACACCACCTCCAGGCACCGAGACGAGGTGTTTGCTCAACAAACATGTGGGCGGCAGTAAAGTGCTTCTCTTGGAAGAACACGATACATCGAAAGGATTCGTGTGCCAAATGTCGCCGTCATAGCTTCCGAATACGCTAAACGTATAATCCATCATACAAATTGAGGCAACTTTGTCGTAATGTTGTCGGGCGACGCCGCAAGCTTGGTGATTGTCACCTTAGATGATAACACAAAGACATAACTGTTTATTCAGAAAATGAATGTTGCCAAACTGTTGAGTTTGTAGCATGGATTATCAGCGTCGTTAGGGTGTGGGAACGTGGACATTTGTTTGGTAGGTAGGCAGCTTTGCCGGGCGTGCACCCGGGGAACATTTAAAAAGTAAGGCTTACAGCTTAATATGACGCATCGTGAAATATTGCTTGTCGTAGAGGGCGCACGTCAGGCGATTCTAGGGGGCATGGGTCTGCCACGCACGCCCCCCGGTTCCGCTTCTCTTTATCTCTTGGAATCTGTCTGGTTAGTAGAGTCATTTTATTCAACGTTGATACCAAATACTGCTGAACGATTTTCTTGGGGTTTGGTTCTCAGTTATTTTATATTTTTTAAGCGTCGTTCTTATTCATGGTGTGTAACGTTATTACTTACTGTGCGATCACTGATATGTCAGCATGGGCCCTGTAATCTGCATATTAAATGATTTATTACGAATCGCCATTGCGGCTTCTGTTCATTCATAACACTGCTAAGTCTATCAACTATTCAGTTGAACATCGGTTTCGTTTCTTTAATGCAAAGTTGAAAAATAAGAAACATTATTACGGTTATTAAATTTATTTGTGCATTTGTTTTATGCCGTGTGGCTAAATACGCTAACCACGCAATCTTACAATACAAACATGACATACATATCAAACCCGTCACTTACGGTTTGATTAAATGTATGCATCATAAAACAGCTGTCAAAAAGTGACTCGCAACACGACAACGTTGCCACGCCACCTCTATTTGGCTATGAACAAACATAGTGCGTTGAGACATCAAATGCACGTCAACGCAACACAATAATCAATTTAGACAACCAGATTGTCGGAGTAAATGAGAGAGCGAGATAGCTATAGAGACAGGGGGTGTAGAAAAAGGGAGGGAGGGGAGGGGAACGGAGGGGAATAGGAAATGAAAGGAGGAAAGAACGAGAAGTTAAGGAGTGAGAGAGAGAGAGCGAGCCAGAGAAGCGTGCGTACACGCACGAACGCGCACGCACGCACGTGCACGCACGCACGCACACGCACGCACTGCAGAATGAATCACATTCTCCAGGTAACGGTGAGCTACACAGACTTCACGATTAAAGGAACTCTGCCAATAGCTAGCGTTTTCAAATAAACTACAGTATATTAAACACAACGTTGCAGCTTATGCCATTTCCATCGTTTTGCGACGTGATATTTGCTATTTCGGTGATTTAACACGTTGCATTGGTAATCGAAACAGCAGCGGTGATCCAATCACAGCCGATATAGCTGCAGTTGCTACCTGCGTCTATGAGCGCGACAACACATTATTGGCTTAACCAGTGAAATGACAACCGCTGGACCGAGGCGCCACCTTGGGCACTACGTAACAACGACAGGCGCGTGGCACCATCTGGTGGTTATGTTGGCTGAGGCGGGACATGTGTCCTCCCGAACAGCGGGTAGACGACGAGCAGTACAAATGACGATATGACGACGATCAGAACGAAGAGAATGAGGAAGAATCGATCTAGCATCTTTGCGAGCATCTTCCACTGTAACCTAATGATGTCCTGCTCCTCCGAGTCTTTCAGCCTGCCCGTTATCTGCCTCAGGTGCTGCAGTATCTCCTCCAGCACGGAGCCCGCCTTGTGGGCCGACTTCGGGCGACCGTAGTCCGTATAGACCCCCGAGTCGAACATGCCGTCGAACGACAACGGGGCTTCGCGTTGGTACGTGACGTCACGCTGCAGCGAACGTTTCACCTCGATGAGCGGGAATAGGTACGAGCGTTGTTCTTGGTCGTAGCGGCGGACGCACAGTAGGAAGGAGACGGCGTTGTAGACGCAGCGCAGCCAGCGCGGCACGGGCGTGCTCTTCTCCTCGTGGTGCAGATTCAGAACGACGACGCAGAAGAGGATCGACAGCGTTGTCATGCCCATGATCAACGTCAAGTAGATGCCTGGAAGGACACGCAGGTGTGTGTCACGGCTAACAAGTATGCGACAATCAGCTTTCATAACATCGTAATACAGCAGTTTTTTGGAAGCGTGTCGACACCATCGACACGTCAGGCTATATGACGTTTTAACAACCGTCAACTTTGTCAAGAGGACAACAGCAACATAAACATTTTAAAAATAATGTTTCGTCATAAACATTACATTGCGCGTGTGTGCATGCGTGCGTGCGTGCGTGCGTGCGTGCGTGCGTGCGTGCGTGCGTGTACCTGTGTATTATGTAGTCGTCGTGTGTGAGCGAAATTAACCAGACTTTTCCATTTAGCCGGTTAGGACATTACAGGGTAACCAACAGGGAAGAAACTAGGGAAGCGCTTACTGTCGACTCACCCAGAAGGGGGATATATTCGGATGTCTTGGGAACGTTCTCAGCGACGAGGAGCAGGAAGACGGAGAAGGACAAAAGGACGGTAATGCCGAGAGAAACCTTCTCCCCGGAGTCGGGCGGCAGATAGAAGACGAGCACAGAGAGCAGTGACATCATCATGCACGGGGTGATGATGTTGATCAGATAGAACATCGGCTTCCTGCGCATGTAGAGTGTGAAGCGAACGCGAGGGAACGGTACCCCGGGGTCCGACTCGTAAAACTGGTCGCTGCTCTTTGCTTCCGTCCGCAGGATGTCCCACTCTCCGCTGTGGGTGTACGCGTCCAGCCCGACACGGTCAGAGCCGTTGATCAGCTTCACCTGCAGGCCGTGATAAGCCCAGTCGACTAGGTCGATGTTGCAGGTCTGGTCGTCGAATGGATAGAAGGTGATGTCGAGCTGACACGATGTGATGAACTTGCCTCCGGGCACCCAGTTGACGAGTCCCTCGTGCGTGACACTCACACGGAATCGCTTGTAAAAGAGCTCGTTGTAGATCGACTTGGCGCTACATACATAATAATAAGCATTGTAAGCAGACAGCTGTGTTTTCTTCTTGACATATGTACTATGAGTACAACAGATAAGTTCACGACACACTATAAGTGAAGAGGAAATACAAAGATAAGGATGGAAACAATATTTGGTTGAAACACAGTCACACAAAGACAGTTAGTTGAACCAACAAGTTATCATACAAGGAAAAATAGGCGGCCAAACAGCGAAATGCAGGGAAATGCACGAACAGATTAAACAAATAGTTTGTGGATGATTAAGTCAGGACAGACGACTTATGCTGGCATCTTCAAAGAAGATGATTGTATGGAATGTGATGATCACTTGGTGAAGAAACAGGAAGAGTTTGAAGGCAATGGGGAATGGAGGAATCATCTCCATCGTCATCATCACCAATATCATCATCAATATCATCATTATCATCATACTCATAATCATGCTTATCATCATCATCATGGCAACGTGATCCCTCCACCTGTTCTTGTTTAGCATCTCTGGCGAGCAGATCGGTGTCCAAAAGGACTGTCTTGCCCCATCCAGCTGTACAATTAGGAGTTTCCAAAACACCAGCTTGTAGACTGCTCTCTTGGTGATACAGGTTATACATGGACGATCACACGTAAAGAAGGTGGCAGAAGTAGAGGGCACAGCACAGCTTTTGGGAAGGAACAGTATAGATTGGAAATTATAAAGTAATCATTCTACCATGCAGAGGACGATACATTAATGGAACAAATTACTTAACTATTGTTGTCAGACATGGGGTCAACTCCGGAATTGACCCTCAATCCCAATTCCGGAATTGGAATTGATTTTCGAAAGTCAGTTGGAATCGGAATCGGAATAGATTTTTTTTAATTGGATTTTTTTTTTTTTTTTAATAGATTTTGTTGGAATTATTGACTTGATGCTGTTAATCTTTACCCCTTAAATTTACTATTAAAATCATATTTGTCTGCTATAAGTATGTCACCCTGAATCTGGTAACAGACAGGAAGCTGTCAACATTACAGCATAGACATTGTCTACTCTGCTATTGAAACATTGTGAACAAGAACAAAATAATTAAGCATTTGCCTCAAAAACAAATGCTAAGTTATTGTAACAGACACTAAAACCAAAGTCAGAATACATGTTGGTGATTAGGATGTTGAACACTTAAAGTTTACAGTAAATTAGATGAAATATCAATGATACCACAACTGATATAAACAGGGAGAAACTGTTCAAAACTCAGATTAATGACCCAACTGTCCAGGGCTGTCTAAAATGTCTGGTTAGCAAATATATATATATATATATATATATATATATATATATATATATATATATATATATATATATATATATATGTGTATATATATATATACACACATACATATATATATATATATATACATACGTATATATATATATACATATATATATATATATACATATATATATATATATATATACATATATATATATATATATATATATATATATATATATATATATATATGTATATATATATACACATATACATATATACATATACATATATATATACATATACATATATATATATATATATATATATATATATATATATATATATATATATATATATATATATATATATATATAAAATAAAACTGTGCTAAAACGAATTGGATTTGAATTTTTCCTTAGCCTAGGATTTTAAAAGTTAGAATTGGAATAGATTTTTATAAACCGGAATGGGCACTGGAATTGACAAAACGGAATTGATCTCATGTCTGATTGTTGTGTTATTGCTAGGAGGGTGAATATGTTTCTAAATAGAAGTGGCGCACGCGCACACATGCACGCACGCATACACACACACACACACACACACACACACACACACACACACACACACACACACACACACACACACACACACACACACACACACACACACACACACACACACACAACACACACACACACACACACACACACACACACACACATATATATATATATATATATATACATACATGCATAATATATATATATATATATATATATATATATATATATATATATATATATATATATATATATATATATATATATATACATTACAAGCTGGTATATATATATATATATATATATATATATATATATATATATATATATATATATATATATATATATATATATATATATATAACACATTGTGATGCTTGATTAGAAAATAACTGTGTTAAAATTTTACAGCATTTCGATGAGAGGAAGTGACCGCTCACATTACACAAATTATAACATTATACATATGCCAATAACAAATACAAATGTTTCAATGCAATTAAATTATATTTAGAGGTCGCTGCCAAGTGTTGAAGTTGGCTCACATAGCCGTCAATGATAACATTATACGTGTTTATACGATATCACACATATAAATGGGGATCTTGTTTATGGCTCCAAGTGCGACGCATCGCGCCAGATGGACGGCAAAAGCGGAATACGCTGTCAAAGTTTCATGTTTTGTTCACAGTTCAAATTCACCGCGAGGGAGAAGAACACCTTGCAAGGTATCTCTATCTTCGTTGTCATGGTATACGTTTGCGCCTGGTACAACGGCCCGCTTCCAACCTTAGCAGCAAGAAATCACCTGGCTTCATCAAGGCATTGTCCTTTAGTGTCAAATAAAGAAGTCTTTGATTTTCTAGTAACTTTTGTTTCATATGTGTGGTATCGTAGAAACGTGCATATGATATTATAGGCGTTAACGGTCGTGAATGTCAACCTTTGGTAGCGACCCCTAAACATTGATCAATTCCGATAACATTTTGGCAGGTTAGTTTTTTTATTGATTGTAAAATAATCGAGGGGTGTCCCGAAAGGAACTTTGACTTTTAATTTTTTTACCCGTATATAATGATCACCCTAATATATATATATATATATATATATATATATATATATATATATATATATATATATATATATATATATATATATATATATATATATATAATTCGTGCATGCGTGTGAAAATTTTTGGACTATACATAACCCAATGGTTTCTTTGTTGAGTCTTTATATATTTGCCTTTAACATATGTTGCTTACGTCCACTCTATCACTTGAGTTTATATCGCCGTTGTATATGCAGTAAGTATAATGCTTCTTGCAAGTGACGCTTGCCTATTTCACATGACACTAATCAAATAATTGACGGCAACATATATCGGATTACCACTTGTTTGTTTACGAACCGAAGAAGCGTTAGTGACGTCGATGTGTCAGTAAACATGGCATGTATTCGTCTTCATGACACGCTCAATGCCTTCATTGATTGCCTTGATGCCTTCATTGTAAGTAAGTAAGTAAGTAAGTAAGACTAACTATTTAATAAGTTTCACTTAGGGATGATTGAAAAATACCTTGTCTTTTTAATTGAATGAAACATTACAAGCTGGTATTTTTAGAACACCCATAACAATATTTCGCCTGACAGACAGACAGACAGACAGACAGACAAAATCGTTTATTTATCCATTTGTACATAGTATTACAGTAACTGTAATTCCTATTAATTAATATATTTAGTACAACGTGGATTTGGGAGACTCCTATTAAGACTAAAGAAGTCGCTCTCATAGGAGCCACCTTGGTACGTTTTCATTGAATTTATTGTATATTTCCGCTTGTGTAGATTAACGTTAACACGTACAGCTAGATTAATTATTTATTATTGACCATGCGTGCAAGTGTAGCAGTTAACTTCGGTGCATATGCATACATAGCTTTTTATAATAATTTTTTTAGCATAAGATATATATCCCTGTAAGCTGTGTGTGGTCACCTTATCTTTTAATATGTCTGGAGTATTGTTGATGATATGTGGTAAATTATATTTCAGACACTTTTTTGCAAATTCGTGTTGTGTTCTAAATGTGTGTATTTTGTTGTGTTTACGCGTGAAATGATTATGTATGTGTGTATTCTGGTTTATCGGCCAGCTTTGTAAGTATGCTGGTAATTGTTTGTGTATGAATTTATAATAAAATCGTAGTATCTGTACTTTAAGTAAGTCTTCAACCTTTAGAACAGAGAGGCTTTTAAATAATGGTTCCGTATGTGAGTTATATTTGGTTACAGATATTATTCTAATTGCTTTCTTCTGTAATTTTATTACACTGATAGCCCCAAATCATTAGGCAGTAATTTATGTGGGGTAATATTAATGAATTATACAGTATAATTCTGATACTTTTTGGTAAGACATGCTTCAATTTGTTTATAATTCCGATTGTCCTAGAACACTTATTTGCTATTTTCTCAATGTGTTTATTCCAATTTAAATGTGTGTCTAATATTAAACCTAAGAAGTTGAAATGTTGGGCTCTTTCAATGTTTACACCATCTATTGTTAGTGTTGGTACTGTTACCTTTTTGTTTGGCATTTGAAAAATCATATATTTAGTTTTGTTGATATTTAATGTTAATTTATTTAATTTTAACCATTCTGCTATGTTGTGTAGTTCTGTATTTATCATATGTTCAGTATTTGGATTGTTTGTACCATTTGTAAAAGACCCGAGCGTACTTACTAGAGAAGTATCATCGGCATATGTAATGAATTTAAAGACATTACTGGCTTGTGAGAAATCGTTAATATATATAATGAATAACAGAGGACCTAGTATTGAGCCTTGTGGGACTCCCGTGTTTATA
>OY759265.1:48499823-48507323 GCA_963662155.1 Lamellibrachia columna | reverse complement strand
TAACCTCTCGCACACATTTTATAGGGAGCTTTAATTAAAACAATGTTTTCTAGTATTACACACGAAAACGATCACCCCGGACAACAAGACAACATGTAGTATGACATGATTCTGGAACCCACCGTTTCGAGCCAACCGAACGTCGTGAGAACGATCACCCCGGACAACAAGACAACATGTAGTATGACATGATTCTGGAACCCACCGTTTCGAGCCAACCGAACGTCGTGAGAACGATCACCCCGGACAACAAGACAACATGTAGTATGACATGATCCTGGAACCCACCGTTTCGAGCCAACCGAACGTCGTGAGAACGATCACCCCGGACAACAAGACAACATGTAGTATGACATGAGGCTGGAACCCACCGTTTCGAGCCAACCGAACGTCGTGAGAACGATCACCCCGGACAACAAGACAACATGTAGTATGACATGATTCTGGAACCCACCGTTTCGAGCCAACCGAACGTCGTGAGAACTTGGTTCTTCTCTTCCTGCAAAAACATATATGAATTAAGCGTCTGGAGTAAAATATATCAAATTAACATAATCATATAATACATTGCCAATTACTAATATCTTATTTAATTTTGTGCGTGCGTGCGTGCGTGCGTGCGTGCGTGCGTGCGTGCGTGCGTGCGTGCGTGCAGCGGCTGTTAGTTCTTTAATGTCGTTGCTTTACACATTCGGTGGAAATTAATTAAGTGTTTCTGCATGTGTTCGTAAATTTCTAAGAGTATGATAATATTTCTTACAAAAAACATTGTTAATCATAATATTTATATGAATCAGCGTGACATATGACGGCACTTATTTCGCTAACATTGCAAAGCAGGGACCTCGGTTCACATTAATATTTAATGGGGAAACACACTAGTCCAGTTGTGTGGTCTTATTCTGGATTATTCTCCACACAAGGTTCGGCACAACGCCAGCTATAATACTTATTCACAAAGCAAGTGAATGACACCGGACGCCTGACAAAGGATGACTTATAGCCAACATCGAGGCGATGTTATTCATTCTGCTACTACTGCTGCTGCTGCTGCCAGATGGCTACCGACACAGCGCTCGCATCGACACCGTGATTGTGGATTAACAAAATGAAACACTGGATAAATTATCTAGTAGAGATGTGCATACTTACTAAGCTCATCAGCTGCGTCAGATAGAACGATATGTAGACATTGACGGGCTGCATGACATCAGCAATGGGACGGCCATACTTGCTGTAGTTAGTCATGAGGGTTGTGATGAGTCGATTCTCGACACTAATCTCCTTTGTCACAGCTGCTGTAACCGAGATACACCCACACTCCGTAGCGACAGGCACACTCTCCGTAGCGACAGGCACACTCTCCGTAGCAACAGGCACACTCTCCGTAGCGACAGGCACAGTCTCCGTAGCGACAGCCACACTCTCCGTAGCGACAGGCACAGTCTCCGTAGCGACAGGCATACTCTCCGTAGCGACAGGCACACTCTCCGTAGCGACAGGCACACTCTACGTAGCGACAGGCACACTCTCCGTAGCGACAGGCACACTCTCCGTAGCGACAGGCACACTCTCCGTAGCAACAGGCACACTCTCCGTACCGACAGGCACACTCTCCGTAGCGACAGGCACAGTCTCCGTAGCGACAGCCACACTCTCCATTGCGACATGCATACTCTCCGTAGCGACAGGCATACTCTCCGTAGCGACAGGCACACTCTCCGTAGCGACAGGCACACTCTCCATAGCGACAGGCACACTCTACGTAGCGACAGGCACACTCTCCGTAGCGACAGGCACACTCTACGTAGCGACAGGCACACTCTCCGTACCGACAGGCACACTCTCCGTAGCGACAGGCACACTCTCCGTAGCAACAGGCACACTCTCCGTAGCGACAGGCACACTCTCCGTACCGACAGGCACACTCTCCGTAGCGACAGGCACACTCTACGTAGCGACAGGCACACTCTCCGTAGCGACAGGCACACTCTCCGTACCGACAGGCACACTCTCCGTAGCGACAGGCACACTCTCCGTACCGACAGGAACACTCTCCGTAGCGACAGGCACACTCTCCGTACCGACAAGCACACTCTCCGTAGCGACAGGCACACTCTACGTAGCAACAGGCACACTCTCCGTAGCGACAGGCACACTCTCCGTACCGACAGGCACACTCTCCGTAGCGACAGGCACACTCTCCGTACCGACAGGCACACTCTCCGTAGCGACAGGCACACTCTCCGTAGCGACAGGCACACTCTCCGTAGCGACAGGCACACTCTCCATAACAATATTTAACAAGATTTAACAAGATTGCCATCCAAGACAAAAACCCAGATGGAAAGTGGACAAGGAAGCCAGTGGCTTACCGAGAGTCCAACATTTAACAACAGACGCACTCTCCGTAACAGCATACACACTTTCCGTAACGACATACTTACTCTGTATCAATAGACACACACACTCTGCAACGACAGACGCGTATTCCACAACGACAAGCAAACACTACTTGCCTGATTTAGTTCATCATTAATGATAATGATTGTGAAACGATGCACATATCTAGACATCGTCATCAATTATAATGATAATGCCTAGATATATGTATCGTTTCACAATCTCCATAGTTTATCCATCCTGGCTTGTTATTCTTGTTTTTCTAAAGTCAGAAACATGTCATTTTGTTTGGACATATCCATTACCATGAAACATTATTAGCACACTCCGCTACCATTCCCACATACTTGACGTATTTAATATAATATCGTGGGCTTTATACACACCACGGTTATTCACACTACAAGGAACCACCGAGCAATGACCTCGATCATTGATTGGTATACGGGCGAACTAATACAGGAGACACATCACATCAGTTCGGACATCAGCGTTCGTCATAAGCGTACCGGAACCTCTCTTACGAAGATGGATTGTCAGACACTCAAGAACCGAAAAGAGCGGGTCTTAGTTCTTGTGATCTTGCTAACATAGGAGTAGTTTATTCAATTTTCCTGCCTACGATATTTTACTTCCCCTGGCATTTTAGTGCTCTTCCGAAAGACACATGTGAATGAAATTGCCCAAGCTTCGAAAGGTGGAACTGAACCTCCGTCTCGATAGACAGTCGGGTGCTTCAACCATTATACCACCGTTCCCCGCGATTCACACGTAAACTCGTCGACGTCTCCGTCAGCGCGAGTGACTTTGAGGTGTCAGGTACTCGGGAGAAATCCACCACGGTCAGTCGCATTTAAAGCACCGCTACATCCAGATGGGAATAAAGATAACGGTGCGGTTTGATTGAGAGTGGCATGTGGACTACCTGGACCGAGTCATGTCGGTCTCGTATAAATGCAACTAAAGGTTATGTGTGTTGGTGCTGTCTGTCGATAATTGGTTTGCACTTCTGGGTGATGTTTTGTGTTCGCAACCAAACGTTTTCTAGGCCCGAGACATGTGAACAGTGTTATTGGGTTCTTTAAGTCATTTGTGTTACGTCAATTATTTAAAATCCATTTTCATGCAGCCGTTCCACGAGTAGTCTTTAGCTTGGTCATGCATGTCACACTTTGGTGACGATATTATGTGAGCCACTGATCAAATCATCCTTGGATTTCAGTTAAGTTTCCTACGCATCTTTGCATCTTTGTTTTGTTCCAACATGTTTCTTTCTTTGTAATGCTTTGCAATGTCGTTACCTATTATTTTTGTCGGCATATTTCACCATTTAATGGCATGATTATATCTTCACATAATTCGTATAAAATAATTTGCAATATCAACTGCGTTCGCGCAGCTCACTCTCTTTCAAGTTGGACTACATGTTCGTCCATCAGGAGTTCACGACAAGAGTTGTCCTTTAATCATCTTTGCGTGTGCATTTTGTTGGGAATTGCATGTCTTAGTGATCTGATTCTTGAAGATAGATCGGCAGGCTTTTAACAAGGGGACAGATAATTATCTTGACCAGAGCTGAGTTTGACCTCTATTTTACTTCAATGTTCCTTGTAGATGAATAAAGTGCCAGAGAGTTTAATACGGTCTCTTCTTCCTAGGATGATTTTTGCATCCTGAAAAATAATTATTACCATGTTAAAATGTATGGATGCTGGTTGGCATCACATACGCGTGTCAGTGACGGGCGTACGAACACAGCATACGGTTGTCAGTGACGGGCGTACGAACACAGCATACGGTTGTCCGTGACGGGCGTACGAACACAGCATACGGTTGTCAGTGACGGGCGTACGAACACAGCATACGGTTGTCAGTGACGGGCGTACGAACACAGCATACGGTTGTCAGTGACGGGCGTACGAACACAGCATACGGTTGTCAGTGACGGGCGTACGAACACAGCATACGGTTGTCAGTGACTGGCGTACGAACACAGCATACGGTTGTCAGTGACGGGCGTACGAACACAGCATACGGTTGTCAGTGACGGGCGTACGAACACAGCATACGGTTGTCAGTGACGGGCGTACGAACACAGCATACGGTTGTGCTGGGCGACAAATAACGTACAGTGTACAGTTTTTGCTGACACCGAATCGTAATTGCGCGCAGAGTGTGGAACTGACTTACTATGCATTGGTTTCAATTGGAAAATCAATGGGATTGTTTGAAAGAAGCAGGAGACAAACACTGTACTGTGTGCAACACCGAATACCTTTCCCAAGACGACTCTGTTAGCACCGGAAGGATGCACCGGGAATCTGGTATCGAATCTAAGTGATGTTTCAGAAGGAACATGATATGTCTGGCGGATATAAATACGCTGTTACGAAGACCACGTGAATAAACGAGCCGGGCACACAGAATGACTTAACACCGACAGTTCACATTTCCAAGAATGCTCAATATGTAGTTTCTCCCTCGTGGTCCGTCACCGTTCAGACACCAACTCGTAGTCAGACTTCTGTAAAACACCAGATGTCAAACTGGCAACTCGTCTATTGTTTTATTGATTGAGCAAATGTTTCCCAAGATAATCGACGCTGGCGGCTGTTCAAAAGTCTTCTGCAAATATGCGCAGAGTAGATCTCCTTCTGCCACGTGTTCGGAACTTGCTACAGACTAGCACGGCAGCACACGAGTGGTCCTTGGCGAGGGATTGTGTGCGTGCGTGCGTGCATGCATACATGCATGCATGCATGCATGTATGTATGTATGTATGTATGTATGTATGTATGTATGTACGTACGTACGTACGTACGTATGTATGTATGTATGTATGTATGTACGTATGCGTGAATGCATGCATGTATGTATGTATGTATGTATGTATGTATGTATGTATGTATGTATGTATGTATGTATGTATGTATGTATGTATGTATGCATGTATGCATGCATGCATGTATGTATGTACGTACGTATGTATATATGTATGTTTGTATATACGTATGCATGAATGTATGTTGCATGAATGCATGTATGTATGTATGCATGCATGTATGTATGCATGGATGTGTGTTTGCATGCATGCCTACATGCATGCATGAATTCATGTATGCATGTATGTATGTATGTATGTATGTATGTATGTATGTATGAAATATATATATATATATATATGTGTGTGTGTGTGTGCGTGTGTGTGTGTGTGTGTGTGTGAGTATGTGTGTGTGTGTGTGTGTGTGTGTGTGTGTGTGTGTGTGTGTGTGTGTGTGTGTGTGTGTGTGTGTGTGTGTGTGTGTGTGTGTGTGTGTGTGTGGTGTGCGCGCGAGCGTGCTGGCGTGTGTACGTTACTTACTTTACTTATCCTCTTCCCACCATAGTAAGGCCGCCTGTGCGCTCATGCGTGTAAATCACTTACTGACATACGATAAATACAATCATGGACCACACGTCAAAGCTAAGCGTGACAGCTGCTTGCTTTCAAGTGAGACACTGCTCTACGTCACAGTTCGCTCTATACAGTTCACGCACTAACGCATGTTTGCGTGATGGTGTGTGTGCATGTGTGCTCGAAAATGAGGTATCTAATCGGAGGCGACAGTGGGCAAAAAGGAACGCCTGGGGGAAATCATCGCGGCACTCAGCCCAGCACCTGGCATTATGCCGCGCAGTTCTGTCGGCTTTGACAGATATGGTTTGGTAAATGTCGCGACGTTTATGCATGTGTCCGAGTGTGTCTGTGAATGCGTTTCGGCTGTTGGTGCGCACCACGGAATGACAAACAGAGAGGGGACTGTTGACATCGCTGGATGTTGCCTCTGCTTTGTTCCTCTCACAATTCACCGGAAAAAAACTCACACCAATAAAGTTTAAACTTTGTAAATATGAGTTGTTCTCCTGACTGTGACGCGCCTCGACTGACGCGTATTTCACAACATTCGTGGTCTAAATCAATTGTGTAGAATCGAAAGATTATCGACAATTGTGGACGCTAATATGACCATGAAATAACTTGACCCGGGGACTTCGCCGGCCTCCGCAGCAGTTCCCTAACTTGACAACACGGGCCTTCACTCACCTGAGCCGGACATCAAACAACACGTGACGGTGACAGCCAGAGAGCACCAAGCCGAGAACGCAGCCATAGTCCTCCGACTACCTTCATCGGTCAACGGTGGCTAGTCCGACTCTCACTGCATGGTCACTCTCGCGGTTGGCCGCTGGTCAGTTCACTTTTAAATTCGCTGTACTCCCGGTCACTTCACAACATTGTGCCTACTCCGTCCGTCGCTCCCGGAGTTCTGGCCAGCAGTGACCACAGCGGCAGCGAAGCCGAAGGCGGAGCGGATCGTACGTATGCCGGTCTACACACACGGTACAAATCGATGAGCACCGTCGGCAGCAGACGGGTGTGGAGGCTCTCGAACTGACCGCGCCGACTGTTTACTTCGCTGACCGTAAGACTGATTCGCGTTGACATTGCCGCGACTATGTCCTATGACAACGCCAAGCAGATGTCTGCACAGGCGCGAACTCGTATCGATTAAATCCACCGAACTTTTCCCCGTCAAACGAGCGGCTGATGTCAACATTCGCCAGCGTCGGGTGTATCCGACCACGGATTATAGCCTCGGCACAAAACTCGTCGCTAACGAAATCAACGTCTGCTTTGTGACGCGAAATTGCCCTCAGTTTCCATCATGATTAGATGTTGATGACTTCGTGATTGCTTATATCCATTCACGCATTCACAGCATACTCGTAGCTTGTACACAACTTCTCAAGCACCTCCAGCGACGCGGCCCATTGATAGTCATCTCCACGTTGACAACGTTGTTACTGCGATTGACAATTAATAGGCTGCGTTTTCTCGTATGTACACGTGGCATACTGATTAGCATAGTGTGATCACAGTGATGCGTCTCACTGTCCATTCACCAGGGGCGCGATTTTTATCGTAGTTTCTTACGGTTGAGTGATCAATCTGGAACCAACCCAGACATTTAGTCTAGACATGATAATATGCTATATATATGTATATATATATATATATATATATATATATATATATATATATATATATATATATAT
>OY759265.1:48419823-48494823 GCA_963662155.1 Lamellibrachia columna | reverse complement strand
AACACTGAAAAGTGAAGCAGATTGTGAGGAAGCAATTTGGTGTAACAGAGTTACCAAGAACTCAACATTAACAATAGGAGTAGTTTATCTTAGTCCTAACATAGGACAAGAGGAAGATGTAAAATTACAAAAGGCGATAAGAGAGGTGAGCAAGGGGGAATGTGTTATAATGGGTGATTTTAACCATGGCCATATACAATGGGAATCATTAGAGAGTGTTGGGGTGACGACCATCAGTTTCTACTTCTAACACAGGATTGTTTCCTTACTCAACATGTCTTGGAACCAACCAGAGGTGGGAATGTGTTAGATTTAATTTTGTCTTCTCAAAATGAATTAGTTGACAATGTTAAAGTACACGAACCTTTTGGTTCCAGTGACCATAACCAAATCCATTTTAATATAAAAGATAAAACAGGGAGTACATATAAAAAACAATGGAGGAGGAACTTCAACAAAGGCAAACATAAAGAGATAAAAACATATCTAGCAAATATAGATTGGAATAACTTGCTGAAGAACAAGATGGCAACATAATGCTGGACTTGTTTGAAATATGAGATTGAGGGCATTATTGAGAAATTTGTTCCATTAAGAAAACAAGGGAAAAGGTCCAGGAAGAAACACCTGTCAAAAGAGGCTATTAGAAAAATTGCCAACAAACAGATGTTGTGGAGGGTATATAAACATACTGGAAATGTAGAAGACTATACAAAATACAAAGAGATACTTAACCTTGCTATAACTGAAATAAGAAAATCCAAAAGAACCTTTGAACAAAAATTGGCGGGTAATATAAAAATACCTGACAGAAGATTTTGAAATCAAGACCGGAGTGAAACAAGGATGCATACTATCCCCCTTCCTCTTCTGCCTCGGGATCGACTGGGTCATGAGAGAAACAACAATAGGAGACAAAAGCGGCATCAAATGGACCTTCACAGAAACATTAGGTGATCTAGACTATGCAGACGACATATCTCTTCTGTCGCACCGCTACAGTGACATCCAAAGAAAAAGCGATGAACTTGCAAGAAATGCCGAAAAGATTGGGCTACAGATAAACATAAACAAAACAAAGATGCTGCGAAACAACAGCCAAACAGCAGACCCCATAACGATTGTAGGTAGGGATATTGAAGAGGTGACCGAGTTCACCTACCTTGGGGCCAAGGTGTCAACAGATGGAAACTCGGAGTCTGAGATTAAGGCAAGGATTAGAAAGGCAAGAGGGTCATTTGCGGCACTGAAGAATATCTGGAAGACAAACAAGATCAGCAACAGAACAAAGATCCGCCTGTTCAAAAGCAACGCCAAATGCTGGAAGTTTTCCAAAACAAGTGCCTCAGGAAGATACTGCGAATCTACTGGCCAAACAAAATCTCCAACACCGATCTCCATGAAAGAACAGGTATGCAGCCCATCTCTCTCTCGAGGTTAAACGCCGCAGATGGAAATGGATCGGACACGTCTGCAGAATGCCGCTGACATCCATTCCAAGAGTGGCCATGCGCTGTACCCCTGGTGGCAAGAGAACGAGGGGGAGACCCAAGGAGACGTGGAGGAGATCAGTAGAGCGGGAGATGAAGGCTCTCGGGTGGAGTTGGGGCCAGGTGACGAAGCTTGCAACGGACAGGCAACATTGGCGTTCTTTGGTGTCGGCCTTATGTGTGATCCCGCACGAAGACGATTAAGTAAGTAAGTAAGTAATATAAAAACGACAGCAAGAGTTTCTATGCTTACGTAAGGAGTAAATAGAAAGTTCGAGATAAGGTCGGACCACTCTAAAAAACAACAGTGGAAACATAATTTCACACGGGTTTCAAATGGCAGAGGTCCTGAGTATTTCAGCTCAGTTTTTACCACAGAAGGTATCAGCTCACTGCCAGTTCCAGTTGCTAAACATCAGAACATTCAGGCCAGTTATTTGTAACTTCCAGTTCCAGTTACTAAACATCAGAACATTCAGGCCAGTTATTTGTAACTTCCAGTTCCAGTTACTAAACATCAGAACATTCAGGCCAGTTATTTGTAACTGCCAGTTCCAGTTACTAAACATCAGAACATTCAGGGCAGTTATTTGTAACTTCCAGTTCCAGTTACTAAACATCAGAACATTCAGGCCAGTTATTTGTAACTTCCAGTTCCAGTTACTAAACATCAGAACATTTAGGGCAGTTATTTGTAACTGCCAGTTCCAGTTACTAAACATCAGAACATTCAGGGCAGTTATTTGTAACTTCCAGTTCCAGTTACTAAACATCAGAACATTCAGGGCAGTTATTTGTAACTGCCAGTTCCAGTTGCTAAACATCAGAACATTCAGGGCAGTTATTTGTAACTTCCAGTTCCAGTTACTAAACATCAGAACATTCAGGGCAGTTATTTGTAACTTCCAGTTCCAGTTGCTAAACATCAGAACATTCAGGGCAGTTATTTGTAACTTCCAGTTCCAGTTGCTAAACATCAGAACATTCAGGGCAGTTATTTGTAACTGCCAGTTCCAGTTGCTAAACATCAGAACATTCAGGGCAGTTATTTGTAACTTCCAGTTCCAGTTGCTAAACATCAGAACATTCAGGGCAGTTATTGGTAACTCCTGAAATGATAGCAAAGAAAATTAAGAAGATGAAAGATAATAAATCACCTGGAGTTGATGGGATACCACCAAAACTATTTAAGGAAATTGTTTAGCAAATTAGTACACCACTTGCAAAATTGTTTAACTAGAAGAAGGAATAGTTCCGTCGGAATGGAAAGAAGCAAACATTAGCCACTATTTAAAAAGGGATCGAGGAACAAGCCAGAAAATCACAGGCCAGTGAGTTTAACATCAGTTGTATGTAAATTACTCGAAACATTAACTAGAGACCACATGGCGGAATTCCTTGTAAAACATAAATTAATAGATACATCTCAACATGGCTTCCTAAGAGCAAGGTCATATTTAACCAATCTCTTATGTTTTTGGAAGAAATTACAAAATGGATAGATGACTGGTCTCCAGTGGATGTTGTCTACTTAGATTTTTAGAAAGCTTTCGATAAAGTGCCACATCTAAGACTGTTACTTAAACTAAAAACCCATGGTATAGGCAATGATGTAATCAACTGGATAGATAAGTGGCTTACACACAGAAGACAGAGAGTAACAGTAGATTTTGAGATTTCAAACTGGAAATCTGTTTTGAGTGGGGTACCACAGGGATCAATATTAGGCCCTATGCTGTTTTTAATATATATAAATGATTTGGAAGATGACATATCTAGCAAAGTACTCAAATTTGTAGATGACACAAAAGTATTCAGAAAGGTTACAAATGATACAGATAAACGAAGTTTACAGGATGATCTATATAAATGAGTTAAATGGTCAGAAAAATGACAAATGTTATTAAATTTTGGGAAGTGTAAATGCATACACATAGGACATGGAAACATGGATGAAGAATAAAAAATGGGGTATGCTGTACTAGGTAGAACCACACAAGAAAAGGACTTAGGAGTAACATTTAGTGCTGACATGAACGTTCCAGAGCAATGTGGGATTGCTGCTTCAATAGGAAATCAAATTCTAGGGATAATTAGGAGAACTATCATGTATAAGGAGAAACAGCTAATTGTACCCCTGTACAAAGCAATAGTTAGACTACATTTGGAATATTGTATTCAAGCATGGAGGCCGTATCGTAAGAAGGACATAGACAAGCTAGAAAGAATACAAAGAAGAGCAACCAAAATGATTCCAGAATTGAGATACTTTTGTTATGAAAGCCGCTTATTACAATATGGTTTGACAACACTAGACCAGGAAACTAAGAGGAGACCAAATAAGGATGTTGATAGGAATATGTTCTTCAAACTAAAAGAAGGCAGTAAAATCAGAGGACACAAAGCAGCATTAGTTAAGGAGCAGTGTAGGTTGGACATGATAAATTACTCTTTCTCACAGAGGGTGATAAATAAATGGAACAAACTGCCAAATGATTGTGTTAATGCTAGAAGTGTGAACATGTTTAAAAATAGAATTGACAGATATCTATCTGATAAGGGCAGACAATATATATATATATATATGATAAAATTGTTGGACTCTAGATAAGCCAATGGCTTCTTTGTCCACTTGCCATCTGGAACTTGTTGTTTGGGATGGCAATCTTGTTAAATCTTATTAAAATAAGGAAATAGTCACGAAGTGACTAGCAGTTTCCACATGGTCGCATATTTAACAAGATTTGCCATCCAAGCCAAAGGCCCAGATGGCAAGTGGACAAGGAAGCCATTGGCTTATCGAGAGTCCAACAATGTTCATCTACTTATAACCCGCCCTCCTGAGATATGTGTCAACCTTGTTTTTAAACATATTCACGCTGCTAGCAGTTACACAATCTGTAGACAATTTGTTCCATTCATTTATTGTCCTCTGTGAGAACGAGTGCTTCCTGATGTCCAATCTACATTGATCCTTTACTAATTTTACCTCATGTCCTCTAGTTCTGCTATCCTTCTTGAGTGAGAAAAACATATTTCTATCAATATTTTCATACCCATTCAATATCTTAAAAACTTCAATCTGATCTCCTCTTAACCTCCTTGTCTCTAGAGTTGTTAAACCACATTCTTTCAGGCGTTCTTCATAACTAAGGTCTCTCAGTTCTGGAATCATTTTAGTTGCTCTCCTTTGTATGCGTTCAAGCGTATCTATATCTTTCTTACGATATGGTCTCCATGCTTGTATACAGTATTCTAAATGAGGTCTAACTATTGCTTTATAAAGAGGTATAATTAACTTTTTTCCCTTGTATGTTATGTTTCTTCTAATCAATCCAAGAATTTGATTACCCTTTGAAGCTGCAATACCACACTGCTCTGAAACTTTCATATCAGCGCTTATTGTAACTCCTAAGTCCTTTTCTTTTACAGTAGTACCCAGAACAGTATCTCCCATTTTATAGTTTACATTCAAGTTCCTATGTCCTGTATGTAGGCATTTACATTTCCCAAAATTGAACAACATCTGCCATTTCTCAGACCATTTCACTAATCTGTCTAAATCGTTTTGTAAATGTTGTTTATCACCATCAGTATTAACCTTTCTAAACAGTTTTGTGTCATCCGCAAATTTCAGTACGTTACTTGTTATACTGTCGTCCAAGTCATTGATATAAATTAAGAATAATATAGGTCCTAATACTGATCCTTGAGGTACCCCACTCAAAACCGATTTCCAATTTGAAACTTCTCCATCTACTACAACTCGTTGTCTTCTGTCAGTCAGCCATTGTTCTATCCAGTCAGTTATGCTGTCCCCGATACCATGGGCTTTTAATTTAAGTAGTAATCTTTGATGTGGCACTTTGTCAAAAGCTTTCTGAAAATCTAAGTAGATAATATCTACTGGCGATCCCACGTCTATCCACTTAGTGATTTCTTCCAAAAAACATAACATATTTGTTAAGCATGACCTCGCTTTAAGGAATCCATGTTGAGATGAATTTAATAATTTATGCTTAACGAGGAATTCCACCATATGGTCTTTAATTAACCTTTCTAATAATTTACAAATCACTGACGTTAAACTCACTGGTCTGTAATTCTCTGACTTATTTCTCGAACCCTTTTTAAATAATGGTATGATGTTTGCTTCTTTCCATTCAAACGGAACAACTCCCTCTTTTAATGACAAGTTGAATACTCTTGCAAGTGGTATACTGATTTGTTCTACTGTTTCCATTAGTAATTTTGGAGGAATCCCATCCACTCCCGGTGATTTGTTATCTTTCATTGCCTTTATTTTCTTAGCTACCAATTCTGGAGTTACAACTAACGGACCTAAATAGTCAGATTTGGCCCCCTGAAATTTAGCATCAGCAACTGGAAATGAACTAATATCTTCTTTGGTAAACACTGAACTGAAGTAACCATTTAGGTCTTCCGCCATTAAAAACCCCTGTGATATTATATTTCCAGCACTGTCTTCTAGAGGTCCAACCTTGTCTTGTACGTTTTGTTTACTCCTGACATATGCATAAAAACTCTTGCTGTCATTTTTTATGTTACATGCTAGTTTTTGCTCATAGCTTCTTTTAGATTGTCTGATTTCAGTTGTAGCTGCATTAAGTGCCTCTTTGTATTTTGTATAGTCTTCGTCCTTTCTGGTACGCCTATAAACCCTCCACATAGTTTGTTTTACCATTATTTTTCTAATAGCCTCTTTTGACAAGTGTTTCTTTCTACACCGTTTTCCTTGTTTTTGGAAGGGAACAAATTTATCGATGATACTCTCAATTTCATATTTTAGAATATTCCAACATTCAATTGCGGTCTTATTCATCAGCATGTTATTCCAATCTAGCTTTGCTAAGTATTTTCTCATATCTTTGTAGTTACCTTTGTGGAAGTTTCTCTTGTACGTTTTCTTATTTTTACTTTCTGATTTTACATTGATGTCAAAATGTATTTGATTATGGTCACTATTACCCAATGGTTCAAATATTTTTACATTGTCCACTAATTCTTTTTGTGATGACAAAACTATATCTAATACATTTTCTCCCCTGGTTGGTTCTAGTACGTGCTGAGTAAGAAAGCTATCCTGGATTAAAAATAGAAATTGTTGGTCCTCAATCCCTGTGCTCTCTAGAGAATTCCATTGTATGTGTCCATGGTTAAAATCTCCCATTATGATACATTCCCCTTTACTAACTTCCTTTATAGCGTTTTTTATTTTTGTGTTGTCCTCTTCGTTTATGTTTGGACTTCGGTAAACTAATCCAATAGTTAATTTTGAATTACCTGAAACAATTTTGCACCAAACAGCTTCATCGCAATCTGCTTCCCTTTCTAGTTTTATTTCATAAGCCTGAATAGATTCTTTAACATATAAAATAACTCCCCCGCCCCTTCTTCCTATTCGATCTTTCCTAAACATTACATATCCTGTCAGTCCTAATTCAGCATCTGTTATATCTATGTTGGCCCATGATTCAGTTATACCAATTATGTGAGGGTCAATATCTTCTACCATAATGTTTAATTCGTTTTTCTTATTTACTATGCTCCTTGCATTTAAACATACGCATCTATAACCTTTTTCAGAGATGTTTTTCGGATGACTTGATATTGGTTTATCTGTGCTAGTGGCCTCTTGTTCTGCTTGAGACACCTCTAGGTAACCCCCCTGCACTTCTAGTTTAAAGAATGTTTACTTCCAAAAATATTTGTCATTGTACCCAAGTCACTATCTACTGCTGCTGAAAGTTTGTCCGCGAATACTGCCGCCCCCTTTCCACTTAAATGAAGCCCATCCTTCATGTACATATCAGCCCTCCCAACAAAACTTCCCCATAAATCCACAAATCCAACTTCCTCTTCCCTACATAACTTCTGGACTAACATGTTAATTGCCATCCCCCGACAATTTCGATATTTGTGACCCCTCCTGCCCATTACAGGTAAAATCCCTGACAGTATTACCTGCTCAACCCGCGTCTGTTTTAGTGTTCTGACCAACTGCCTATATTTCCTAACTATGGCAGTTGTACCCTCCCTCTCTACGTTATTTGTCCCTACGTGTACTAAAACAGATCCACCCTTACCCGAGCCTACGATGTTTTTTACCCTCTCAGTTATCGCCTCTATTTTGGCTCCAGGCAAGCAGACCACCACATCATCTCCCTTGTTTAAGACTCTGTCGGTCTTCCTAACTATCGAATCCCCCACAAACACCCTCGCTCTCTTCCTCACCCCCTCTATCACTGCTGCTGAATAACTCTTCCGTTCGATCCCCTCCATCCCATTCCCTCCTGTCTCCTTCCCTCCTGTCTCCTTCGCTCCTGTCTCCCCCACTTCCCACTCCTTTGCTCTTGTCTCTCCCACTTCCCTCTCCTTCACTCCGGTTGTTTTCCCTCCCGTCTCCCCCACTCCCTTCTCCTTCCCTCCTGTCTCCCCCACTCCCTTCTCCTTCCCTCCTGTCTCCCCTACTCCCCTCTCCTTCGCTCCGGTTGTCTTCCCTCCCGTCTCCTTACGTCCTGTCTCCCTACGACCTGTCACCTTCCCTCCTCTCAGCTTCCTCCCAGGCTGCGGTGAGCTCTCCCTAGCATCTCTTGTGTCTTTCCCCACTTTATCATCTACTGTTCCCCCACCGGAACTACTGGCACAACCCCCCTGTTCCCTTCCCACTATTGCCACAACGAGCAGCCTCAGCTCTTCCAACTCCACCTCTAGTTCCTTCATCTTCGTACATCCCCTACACTCAAAACTAAAACTATCTGCCTGGACCTCAGCCCAGGACTTCTCGCACCCAGACTTGACGAAGTGAACCACCAAAATAGGCCAAGAGCCCACGTGGCGAATTTTACGTAACACCAGGCACCAGCCGCGTGTCATACAGCTCTGAAAGGCGCTAATGGCATTGCCCCATGGGATGTCCGATTCGATGGAGACACATCACCTAAAATCGCTGCTAAGCCGTTTTTCAACTCGATATTGCAACGTCGCATGTCTTTCAAAGCAAGTGGTCGATTTTGAAAAGGGTGTGACAGTCACAGCCGAGGCCTGTCACGTGCACGACCGAGACGATTGTGAAGCCGATTGCTTCACAGAGGCAACCTAACTGATCGCCGGTCGTCTAATCGTCTTCTCACCAGGCGCCGCCTTTCCCAGCCGAGATAATCAATTCGTTGGATTTACTGTAAATTCATCAAACCAAACCAAATGTGTGTCTCTTATATCCAATTTGCACTGTGCTTCTAGTACTGCTTCTAATACTGCTACTTAGTGTCTACTAGTTTCCCTAAAGGATTTTAGAAAATCTGTTTTCTTTATATTTTCACACAACTGTGTAATGAACTCTTCACCTTTGCATAGAACTAGTTGTTCCTGTTTTGATTTTTTTTGATGGCTATTAATTGTGTGCATGGAGAATATGATCGACTACATATCCTACATTCCAGTGAAATTGTCTGCGATTCTGGTCGTGTCGTTGTAGTCTCCTCGAATCGCTGCTGCCTAATCCGTGGCTAGCCGAGGGTCGATGCCACGTTGAACTTTGATGTCGGCCACTGCGCGATCAAGCGTAAGGCACTTACCGCGCTGGTATTAATCTGATAGCAGACGTGTGAACAACGTGATTGCATTTGTCGACGTGTATTTACAGTCGAGATAGTATGCATTTTTAAGCAGCCTTGCGGGGTTACCTAAAGCCGGAGGGAATGCTAGTATATACACGGTGGAATGAGTTTCTTCGTCTATTGGGATCCATATGGTTGTGTAATTGTTCGATCGTCTACGGAAGAAAGTCGCATGTTTTCTGTCAACACATCGCTTACAACAGTTTATTTCCAATGCGTCTGCGTAACAAATGCGAAGTGTAGCAATTGGCTATCAACAAGGATGTGTGGAGTAAAAACAGTACATTGCTGCATCGAATCAAAATAGCCCCTCTGTATACGAATGCATGCTCAAATCAAAATTAGATGTATATATGTATATATGTATATATGTATTATGTATATATGTATTATGTATATATGTATATATGTATATATGTATATATGTATATATGTATATATGTATATATGTATATATATATATATATATATATATATATATATATATATATATATGTATATATATATATATATGTATATGTATATATATATATATATGTATATATATATATATATATGTATATGTATATATATATATATGTATATATATATATATATATATATATATATATATGTATATATATATATATATATATATATATATATATATATATATATATATATATATATATATATATATATATATATATATATATATATATATATATATATATAAATAAATATATACGCATGCATATACGGGTTACACATAAATGAACAATGGTGGCTTCCTTGTCCACTTGCCATCTAGGTCTTTGTCTTGGATGGCAATCTTGCCAAATCTTGTTAAATCTTGGTACTGGTGCCCGCACAAAACATATACGAATGCATGCACAAAACAAAATTATATGTATGTATGTATGTATATATAAGTTACAGCACCCAGCTATTAAAGCCCAATTCTCACTGAAGTTACGCAACAAATATGATATATTACAAGACTACGAAGAAACAGGTGACGAAGAAGTTGAGAAACAATGGCAAGACTTTGAGGATGCATACAAAGAAACAGCTCAAGAAGTACTGGGATACAAAAAGAAAGGGCAAAAACCATGGATCAGCAAGGAGTCGTGGGAGTTAGTAGAAGAGAGAAAACGACTGAAGAACAACATCGAGCAGACAAAGTCAGACAGGATTAAGCAGAATTACATGGATAAATATAGGTGTAAAGACAAAGAAGTGAAGAAGAGCATGAGACAAGACAAGAGGAAGTGGGTTGACCACCTTGCCATGAAAGCAGAGGAAGCAGCACATAATGGAAGAATGAAAGAAGTGTATGATATTACAAAAACAAACGTAAGACAACAAATGCAGTGAAAGACAAAGGTGGAAACTTATTAACGGAAGGATTGGCCAGAAGGAAGCGATGGAAAGAACACTTTGAGAAAATCCTTAATAGACCTATACCTGATGACCCTGTAACAGATGTGGAGATAGATCCGATCATAAACGAAATCAGCACTGACCCAATAACAAAGGCAGAAATTAGAACAGCGTTAAGGGAGATGAAAAACCGGAAAGCAGGGGGCAAGGATGAAATTATAGCAGAATTATTAAAAGCAGACATGAATACAACAGAGAAATGGCTTGTCAAATTATTCAGAACATTTTGGGAACAAGAGAAAGTGCCAAAAACGTGGAAGCAGGGACTGATCGTTAAAATACCGAAGAAAGGTGACCTGACAGAGTGCGGGAATTGGAGAGGAATTACTTTGACATCTGTTCCTAGTAAAGTATTCGGAAGAGTACTCATTGACAGAATAAGAGATGGAGTTAACAGCAAGTTGAGAGACGAACAAGCAGGTTTCAGAAGTGGGAGAGGCACAGTAGAACAGATATTTATTTTACGAAATATTATAGAACAGGTAGTGGAATGGCAGGCAACTCTATACATCACGTTTGTGGATTTTGAAAAAGCATTTGACTCAGTGCACCGAGAGAGTCTATGGAAAATTATGGAGAGCTATGGAATTCCATGCAAGATAATCCACATGGTACAGATGTTATACGAAGATAGTGAATGTGCAGTGTTAGACGAAGGTGAGGAATCTGAGTGGTTCAAGGTCAAAACTGGAGTTAAACAAGGAGATGTAATGTCTGGATTTATCTTCTTGATAGTAGTGGACTGGATAATGAGAAACACAACAGCGGGAAACAAAACAGGAATAAGATGGAACTTCACGTCAAAACTAGAGGACCTGGACTTTGCCGACGACATAGCACTCATGTCATCATGCTACACACACATGCAAACAAAGACAAGACAACTGAATCAATTTGCAGCAAGGACAGGACTAAGAATAAATAAAAAGAAAACTCAAATATTGAGGATAAACAGCAAGTGTGAAAACAGAATACTAATCGATGATCAAGAGCTAAAGGAAGTGGACAAGTATAACTACCTTGGTGCGAACGTTAGTAAGCAAGGAGGAGGCGGCGATGACATTGTTAACAGAATTTGTAAAGCGAGGGTATCCTTCATGAAACTAAAGCAGATATGGAGTTCAAATATATACACATTGAGATCGAAATTGAGGCTTTTTAACACACTTGTTAAACCAGTGTTGTTGTATGGAAGTGAAACATGGAAAATTAACGAAGGAGACAACAGAAAGTTAGATACATTTTTTTTCAAGTGTTTAAGACGAATCCTACAAATTCGATGGCCATACGTTGTATCAAATCGAGATATTCTGGCAAAAACAAAATTGAAGACAATCAGCACTGAGGTCAAGATAAGAAGATGGAAGTGGGTAGGACATATCCTACGAATGGAGAAGAACAGCAATTGTGAGACTGCACTGACCTGGACGCCTGAAGGTAAAAGAAAGGTTGGGGGACCAAAGACAACGTGGCGATCAACTATTGAAAATGAAAGACGTATACTGGGGTGGAATAGCTGGAACGAAGCCAGACGTGTAGTAGCTGACAGAACAAGATGGAGGAGATTCACTTCGGCCTTATGGGCCACTGGGCCCGAAGAGGATAGGTAAGGTAAGGTAAGGATGTATGTATATATATATATAATATATATACATATCTAATTTTGTTTTGTGCATGCATGCGTTTATGCGTATATAGCAGGATTATCTTGATTCAATGCGGTGTTGACCCTAGCACATGTTGATAACCAGTAACAAGACTTTAAAAAATTGACAAGATTGCCATCCAAGACAAAGGCCCATATGGCAAGTGGACAAGGAAGCCACCATTGTTCATTTATGTGTAACCCGCCCTCCTGAGATATGTGTCAACTTTGTTTTTAAATATATTCACGCTGCTAGCAGTTACACAATCAGAAAATAATTTGTCCCATTCATTTATTGTTCTCTGGAAGAACGAGTGCTTCCTGGTATCTACACTGATCCTTTAATAATGTTACCTCATGTCCTCTAGTTCCTCTGGTCTCCAAGTTTGTATACGGTATTCTAAATGAGGCATAACTAATGCTTTATACAGAGGTATCATTAGTTTTTATCCTCTTATGTTATATTTCTACTAATCAACCCAATAATTTGATTACCCGTTGAAGTTGCAATACAACACTGCTGCGAAACGTTTATATCAGCACTTATTGTATTGTATTGTATTGTATTGTATTGTTACTCCTTTTCTTTTACGGTAGTACAAGATTTAACAAGATTTAACAAGATTGCCATCCCAAACAACAAGTTCCAGATGGCAAGTGGACAAGGGAGCCGTTGGCTTATCGAGAGTCCAACAATTTTCTCATCTATGTGTATCCCGCCCTTATCAAATATCTGTCAATTCTATTTTTAAACATATTCACACTACTAGCATTAACACAATCATTTGGCAGTTTGTTCCATTCATTTGTCACCCTCTGTGAGAAAGAGTACTTTCTCATGTCCAACCTACACTGCTCCTTAACTAATGCTGCTTTGTGTCCTCTGGTTCTACTGCCTTCTTTAAGTTTGAAGAACATATTCCTATCAACATCCTCATAACCATTCACTATTTTAAACACTTCTATTTGGTCTCCTCTTAGTCTCCTGGTCTCTAGTGTTGTCAAACCACATTGTAATAAGCGACTTTCATAACTAAAGTCTCTCAATTCTGGAATCATTTTAGTTGCTTTTCGTTGTATTCTTTCTAGCTTGTCTATGTCCTTTTTACGATACGGCCTCCATGCTTGAATACAATATTCCAAATGTGGTCTAACTATTGCTACATATTGTACAGGGGTACAATTAGCTGTTTCTCCTTATACATGATAGTTCTCCTAATTAGCCCTTGAATTTGATTTCCGTTCGAAGCAGCAATCCCACATTGCTCTTAAACTTTCATGTCAGCACTAAATGTTACTCCTAAGTCCTTTTCTTGTGTGGTTCTACCTAGTACAGCATCCCCCATTTTATATTCTTCGTCCATGTTTCCATGTCCTATGTGTATACATTTACACTTCCCAAAATTTAATAACATTTGCAATTTTTCTGACCATTTAACTAATTTATCTAGATCATCCTGTAAACTTTGTTTATCTGTATCATTAGTAACCTTCCTGAATACTTTTGTGTCATCTGCGAATTTGAGTACTTTGCTAGATATGTCATCTTCCAAATCCAGTTTGAAATCTCACCATCTACTATTACTCTCTGTTTTCTGTGTGTAAGCCACTTTTCTATCCAGTTAGTTACATCATTACCTATGCCATGGGCTTTTAGTTTAAGTAACAATCTTTGATGTGGCACTTTATCGAAAGCTTTCTGAAAATCTAAGTAGACAACATCCACTGGTGACCCATCATCTACCCACTTTGTAATTTCTTCAAAAAAACATAAGAGATTAGTTAGACATGACCTTGCTTTTAGGAACCCATGTTGAGATGTATTTATTAATTTATGTTTTACAAGGTCTCTAATTAATGTTTCGAGTAATTTACATACAACTGATGTTAAACTCACTGGTCTGTGATTTTTTGGCTTGTTCCTCGATCCCTTCTTAAATAGCGGCGTAATGTTTGCCTCTTTCCATTCTGAAGGAAGTATTCCTTTTTCTAGTGACAAGTTAAACAATTTTGCAAGTGGTGTACTAATTTGCTCAACAATTTCCATAAGCAATTTTGGTGGTATCCCATCAATCCGGTGATTTATTATCTTTCATCTTCTTAATTTTCTTTGCTATCATTTCAGGAGTTACAAATAACTGGCATAAATGTTCTGATGCATTGCCCTCAAATTTAGTAAATGGAACTGGAAGTGAGCTGATATCTTCTGTGGTAAAAACTGAGCTGAAAAACTCATTCAGGACCTCTGCCATTTGAAACCCATCTGAAACTATGTTTCCCCTGTTGTTACTTATCTCGAACTTTCTGTTTACTCCTTACATAAGCATAGAAACTCTTGCTGTCAGTTTTTATATTACCTGCCAATTTTTTTCAAAGGTTCTTTTAGATTTTCTAATTTCAGTTGTAGCTAGGTTAAGTGCCTATTTGTAATTTGCATAGTCTTCGTCCTCTCTGGTACACCTATAAACCCTCCACATAGTTGGCTTAAACACTATTTTCCTAATAGCTTCCTTTGACAAGTGTTTCTTTCTAGGCCGTTTTCCTTGGTTTTTCAAGGGAAAAAATGTATCGATGATACTCTCAATTTCATATTTGAGAATATTCCAATATTCAATTGTGGTCTTAGTCATCAGCATGTTATTCCAATCTAGCTTTGCTAAGTATTTTCTCATATCTTTATAGTTACCTTTGTGGAAGTTTCTCCTATACGTTTTTTATTTTTACTTTCTGATTTTACATTGTCAAAATGTATTTGATTGTTGTCATTATTACCCAATGGTTCATGTATTTTTACATTGTCCACTAATTCTTTTTGTGATTATAAAACTATATCTAATACATTTTCTCCCCTGGTTGGTTCTAGCACGTGCTAGAGGAAGGAAACTCTCCTGAATTAAAAATAGAAATTGTTGGTCCTCACCCCCTGTACTGTCTAGATATTTCCATTGTATGTTTCCATGGTTAAAATCTCCCATTATGATACATTCCCCTTTACTAACTTCCTTTATAACATTTTGTATTTTTGTGTTATCCTCTTCGTTTATGTTCGGACTTCGGTAAACTAATCCAATAGTTAATTTTGAATTTCCTGAAAATATTTTGCACCAAACAGCTTCATCGTAATCTGCTTCGCTTTCTAATTTTATTTCATAAGCCTGAATAGATTCTTTAACATATAAAATAACTCCCCCTCCCCTTCTTCCTATTCGATCTCTCCTAAACATTACGTATCCTGTCAATCCTAATTCAGCATATGTAATGTCTGTGTTGGCCCATGATTCGGTTATACCAATTATGTGAGGGTCAATATCTAGTACCTAGAACAGTATCTGTGATTTTACGATCTACATCCAAGTTCACGTGTCCTGTTTGTAGGGATTTACATTTCCAGAAATTGAATAACATCTGCCATTCTTCAGACCATTTAGCTAATTTGTCTAGACCATTTTGTAAACGTTGTTTATCGCCACAATTTTTACCCTTTCTGGACACTGTGTCTTCCGCAAATTTCAGTACGTTGCTTGTTTATTATCGTCCCAGTCATTAATATATATTAAGATTAATAAAGGTCCTAATACTGATCCTTGTGGTACCCCACTCAAAACTGATTTCTCCCCATCTACTTCAACACTTCTTCTGTCAGTCAGCCTCATTAGTACGCGACCAACCACCTGTGTATATGTGTTCGTTCAATCATTCACACACACCGCTGAATTAATAAAGGCGTTCATCTTGGAACCAATTTCGAAATACGCAGATCGATTTGTTTACGCTAACCGCAACCAACATTAAATGGCAACAACTGGTCTAAAATGGACTAGCATTTTTAAAATAAAATGTTCTTTGTGTGATTTCCTATTCTTATTAAACACTACATAATACATTATTATATTCCACGCCTTCACGAATGTCAGATTCTCCCTGCTATTCCCTGTACGCTCCGTGCATTATATAGTTGACGTGTAGGTGCAGGTTTTTTAGGGCCTTTCACACGGGCAGTTTGCCCGTATGAAAACCCTCCATGCCTGTGTGAAATTCAAAAGTAAAAAAAAAATGATTGTGTTGTGTATATATGCGCCTGATAAAAGTAAAAATATGTTTCCCCGTGGCCGTGTGAAATGTTGCACTGCCCGTGTGAGTTGAACCTTAAAAAACCCTGCCTAAGTGTACGTGAAAGGATTAAATTGGTCTTTTATGTTAAATTGTCTTTGTAATGTTTTTATTCTGTATTTTGTACATCACAAAAGGATATCATTGTACATATTTGGTGCTATATAAATTAATCAACATTAAACAGTATCATCCGCTAGCACACAACATTCTTGGTTTTTTTTGGTTAATTCAATCAAGTCATCGTAACGAACTTCAATGTACGAATCGTGTTCATTGGCGTTTGTCTGTGTAACATCCTCGGTTTGAATAAGGTAAAACTACACGGTCCGTTCAATTACCATATCTATTAAGATATCACAAATTGTCAACAAGTAACACACAATAAGGGGATATTGTCACATTACGCATTGATATCAACGATGATGGTCACTTGTCACATTGATGCCATCTTCCACAATCCTGACATTGACGATATTGGTGGCCATATTGGTCGCATCAAATGCAGCGATATGTGCCAGATTGACATCGACAGCGGTGACGTAAAAACGGATTGCGTGCGCAGCTGTGACTGGAGAACATTTGGTAATATTTGCTTACGTATATCAGATAAAACGTAGCCGTGATTCTGGTAAACACGACGAATCTTAAGTGTTCGCTAAAATACTTTCAAACGTGTCCTGCACGTGTGTTCCTTTGTTTGATAATATCGTCAAACAAAAGTTGATGTCAGTTGTACCTCCATGAGGCCACGTGCCCATATGACAAAATACTGAACGAAGGATTCGTTAACGAGATATATACAGTGTTTCGTTTATCATTAGTCATTGTATTTACACTTGGTGGGCAGACGCCAACACGACGGTCCGCTGTCGTGGTGTCGTGGTGTGCTCAGCATACAATGTATATGAGCAGTAATTCAATCAATATATGCAGACATCAGACATCAGAACACCATAAACACGTGCGTGACCTTGTAGCTATCAGTTTAATCCTGCAGCTGACGTCCGTTTCTGTGAAGTTCGAGTGCGCGAACTGGCACGAACTGGCACGAACTGGCACGAACTGACACGAAATGATATCAGCAGGGCACGTGCGTCGAACAAGGCTTGGCGAGACACTGTGGTCGCCTGGCCCAGTCACATCCGCCCCTTGTGCTGGTACATCCGAGGCACGATGTAGAGGATCGACACGGTGAGAACGAGGATGGCGCCGACGAAAGTGATCATGAGGAAGCGGTCGATGATCTTGGCCAGCATCCTCCACTCGTGCTTCACGTGGTCGCGCTTAATGCTCTTGCGCATCTTGGCGCTCATCTCGCGCAGATGCAGCAAGATCTCCTCGAGCATCGGGAGGTTCTTGCGCTGGGTGATGAGCATCTCGAGCTCGTCGTAGAGTCCGTTCAGGCCGTTCTTGCCGCCGCTCGGTCCGCGCACGCTGCTGCCGTCGTCCGACGAGACGCCCTCGTACTTGAGTCGAACGCTGGCGGCGGCGGCCACCTCGCTAAGGCGCAGACACTCCTGTCTGTACGGGTTGAAGACGCACAGCAGACGCCCCACGTAGCCGAAGACGAGCGTCCGCAGCCAACGCGGCACGGTCCGCGACGAGTCCTGGTGGTGCAGGTCGAGCACGACGACGCTGGCGAAGATCGACACGGCCGCCATCACCATCACCATGGTGAGGTAGATCGCTGCAACAGGCAGGGTGATGCCGTGACTTTGTGACATATTGACGTTATGACACGTCGACATGGTGACGCAATGACATGGTGACACGGTGACATGGTGACGTGGTGATATCATTTACATACTTGTACACAATTGTACATCAGTGTATATCACTGTACATATCTGTCCATAAATGTACATAACTGCATCATTTTACATAATTGCAAATGTTTGTACATTCTTGTATATTGTTGCATATTAAAGTATATTTGTTACATATGATTGTATATTATCGTATATCAATGTATGTTATTGTACATTATTGTATATCATTGTACATTATTGCATATCATTGTATATCATTGTATAATAAAATGTGTTATTGCTGCATGTCATGGCATAACAAATCACGTGTCACATCACTCTTGTTTGTTGTTATCGTAGAACAGTAAACCACGTGTATTATACTCTTAATATTTATCGTTCTGTTACAAACACCACGTCACATATGTACTGACATTATAAAATAATACATTGTTATTTTTTGTATTAAGATGTATTAATGTTTAGAAAGCGTCGATATTTACAAACCATCGACATTGTACAGTAGAACAATTTATAATAATGTGTTACATTTACCTTGCAACCATATATGCGCACACTTAAATGTCGTAAAAAAGACCAACTAAAATAATTATAAAAATAATCTATTATGAAATGTGTTTTTGTTGTGGCTACGTGTCCCATTACTATACCATATACCATTACTATACCATATACCATTACTATACCATATACCATTACTATACCATATACCATTACTATACCATATACCATTACTATACCATATACCATTACTATACCATATCGACCAAATATGATCTGAGAAAAATATTTCGAAAATCTACATGGTGTGGAACGTACCAATAAGTGGCACGTCTTCGGATGTCTTGGGAACGTTGTCAGCGACGAGGAGCAGGAAGACGGAGAAGGACAAAAGGACGGTGATGCCGAGAGAAACCTTCTCCCCGGAGTCGGGCGGCAGATAGAAGACGAGCATAGCGAGGAGCGACATGAGTACGCACGGCGCGACGACGTTGATGAGGTAGTAGCGAGGCTTGCGCTGCAGGTGAAGCACGAAGCGTACGGTAGGGAAGGGAATGCCTGGGTCGGAGCCGAAGAACTGGTCGAAGCGCAGCGACTCCGTGGACGTGATGTCCCACTCGCCGTGCGTCTTGTAGACGTCGAGACCGATCTCCGACGACGAGTTGACCAGGTTCACGAAGCGGCCGTCGTATGTCCAGTCGACGAAGTCCAGGCCACACGACTGACGGTCGAACGGGTAGAGCGAGATGTCGAGTTGACAGGATGTCGTGAACTTCCCGCCGGGTACCCACTGCACGGACCCATCGTAGTCGACGCCCGCGCGGAACTTCTTGTCGGCCTGGTCGTCGTAGATGGCCTCAGCACTGTCGCGCACGAAAACATACCATTGCACATGTTTACGACAACGACGTGGATAACACCTCGCATTAAAACTACGGAGGAAAATATAATCCAGAGAGCTCACTCCTCAGTCTACCTTACAAAGTGGTGCTGAGCGAGTATTTCTAGCATTAGGGCTGCTGTTGCTTTCTACCGCAGCACATATCGTCCTATCTACTACAATACTATTGGATGAACGTTTGTGGACATTTTTGTCATATAAAATGCTGAAATGCAACTTAAACTTGCTGATGCAGAATGATTTAATGCTAGCAGCGATAACCCGAACACAGCTCGAGGGATCCGCCTAAGTCAGTGGTAGACTGTATCTGTGACAGGCTACCAGAAGGCACTAAATAATAACGATAAACTTAACTTTCCAGATATCGCTACGCCGACAACTTTGTGATTACTAGAACACGTATAATCTCAGATATGCAGTGATTGATTGATTTCTCGAAGTGCGGATTGACCTCAAAGTCTAGCAACGCATCTATATATGTGTAGCTACATTTCCACGTGTGACATCCCGGGAGGGAACCGATTTGGTCTAACAGCTTGTACAAAGAGGGTTTGGAGTATGATTGGCCGTGCAAGAACACTCGCCTTCGTTTTTCGCTGCTGCCATTAGGACATCAAACCACCACTGCTGATCGATGTAATAAATGATTGATGTGAACATCTTCTACGCGGTGGCATCTGGGAGACCACCATTTGTTTTGACATTGGTCGGCATTCTTGCGTTTATTTGTGGCTTCTTGGAAAATTAGCCTAACCATTTTGTTTTTCAACTTTCGCAGTACAGTAAACATCACTTAACTTACTGAGTTCGAGAAAGTAGCGTAGTGCATCTTTCAGAAAAACACACCAAAACCTGACAGTCCTCACCTTAGATTTTCTTAGGGAAATATTTATGGGTAATGGCGGATCAGTGGAAATAGTGGAGTGTGCGCCTCCTGGTGGGTGGGTGCCTCACCTGTTCTCGAGGCCGAAGTCCGGCAGCCACAGCAGGTTAGGAGGAATGATAATACGTTTCACGCCACCGTACTCGGCTGGATCCCAAGTCAAGTACTCGTCTTTCCACAACTGAAACAACAGCTCGAGTCAATGGCATATAAGGTGTGTGTGTGTGTGTGTGTGTGTGTGTGTGTGTGTGTGTGTGTGTGTGTGTGTGTGTGTGTGTGTGTGTGTGTGTGTGTGTGTGTGTGTGTGTGTGTGTGTGTGTGTGTGTGTGTGTGTGTGTGTGTGTGTGTGTGTGTGTGTGTGTGTGTGTGTGTGTGTGTGTGTGTGTGTGTGTGTGTGTGTGTGTGTGTGTGTGTGTGTGTGTGTGTGTGTGTGTGTGTGTGAATGGGTGCTTGAGTGTGTGCATGGGTTTGCGAATGTATAACACTATGTTTGTACGTGCGTCATACATACATATTATACGTGCGTGAATACGTGTGCCCGACCCGTACGTGTGTGGACGTGTGAAAATGTATATGGTGTGTGTATGGTATGACAGATCATACACATACGTAGGCATACACACGCACACAGACACACAACGCACGCACGCACGCACGCACGCACGCACGCACGCACACACACACACACACACACACACACACACACACACACACACACACACACACATACACACACATCCACTTACGTAGAAGTTTAGGGAGGGAGGGAGGAAGGGAGGGAAGGAGGGAGGGAGGGAGGGAGGGAGGGAGGGAGGGAGGGAGGGAGGGAGGGAGGGAGGAGACAGACACATGCAGGAGGCGTCATGGTGGTGGACTGTGCATGTAGACTGCTGGTCAGGTCCGCCTAGAACCACGATGACTAATTCAGTGTATCTGATGGAACAGTTTGCTGCAGGCGATAACTTCAAAGACATCAAGGCGAAGCTTAATCCGCCACATGTCCATGTAATCGTGTATCTGGATCACTAGTATGAAAGGATGTTAGTGTCAACATCGGTAGTGCAAACGTTAGCACTCTTCTTTCAGACAGCCCAACATTAAGACGCAGAGTGATATTACTTTTCAGGTCGGCTGTATAAATGTGCGAGCTGCATAATAGTGTTTTGTAGGGGACACCGGTGTGGGCAACATAATGGTGTTTGTCCAGTGGACACCTGCGTAAAGGTGTTTGTTCAGCGGACACCGCTGTGTGCTGCAAAATAATGTTTTGTAGGGGACACCGGTGTAGGAAACATGATGGTGTTTGTCTAGTGGACACCTGCATAAAGGTGTTTGTGCAGTGGACACCGCTGTCTGCTGCATAATAGTGTTTTGTAGTGGATAAACGTGTGGGCAACATGATGGTGTTTGTCCAGTGGACACTGCTGTGTGCTGCATATTGGTCATGTAATTTTTGACTTACCACCTCGAGCCAGCCAAATGTCGTAAGTACTTGGTTCTTCTCGTCCTACAAGCACAACGATGTCAATCATAAATAGCAATGCCAACCAGCACAGACAACTCAACCTGAAGAATGAGGAGGCATCGATTTTTGTCAGCAAACCTAGTTATCTATATTGAATATATTGAATTAACAAGCGCACGCAATACGTTTTCTATGTACGTCTCTCACTTGGCTTAGCATCTCTACCTCCTTCCCCCAGTCAGGCCCCCACCCATCCCCACCACTGTGTGTGAAGGCACAAACATATGTCTCCTATGCATGTTTACAGCCCCGTTCTCCATCAGACCTGTTTAAATGATTTACCCCACCACCCAGTTCGTCGTTGGCGTTATCCAGATCCTCGTTTTACAGCTCTGAATAAACAAGGTCAACATGGCCACCGAAGTTTGCGCAGATGTGAGTGCAATATTTTGCAATTTTACAGCATGATTATTTTTGTAAAATATTGTTCAGATTCATCATGTTTTTTTGGCAAATCATTGTGCAAACACCTCCAGTTCATCGCAGCAACTCGTCACGTCCATCACCTTATTTGTGCGACTGGTCTCGGACACCAAACTTGTCATGCTTTCTCGTTTCCGTTCCGATCTAAATCTAAGACACTATAACTGATTAAATCATGGTGGAAGCCTTCTCGATGCACACGTTCAGTACATGATTCTGAACCTGTCGGAAGTCCAAGCCGAACTTCACTACAAGGTATAGAAAAAACCCAACAAATTCCTCTAAGATCTTCCGCTGTTCATTTACAATTTTTTTTATTTATCACGGCCTTTCTTGGATAAGCGTCTGCGGAGTTAGGAACAAACCAATGCATTTCGCATTTCGGACATGATCTTCAGCTGGATCTGTTCCTCGGTTCTGGCAATCAGTTCGCTCTGTATTGCCTATCTTGTTTTGTGTCTCAACGTGTATCTCTTCTCCAGGACCATATCGCAGGCATCGGCTCACAATTTAATGAGAACATTAAAACGGCCGCGATTCTCATCAGTGTCGAGATGGATGACATCATCGCAGTGGATTCTTCACAGGGCAATATTTTGCTTTTCAAAAAGAATAATCGCCTTTCTTACTGACTGCGATTGTATCGCACACGGATTTGCTGTCTGGGCATGTTTGGACGATCTCACACCAGACAGAGTTGTCTAGTAATTAGTGATGGTGCTGACGCGTGATCGCGGTGTCAACTAATTCTGACGCCGGTCCGGTTGTATGAAAGAGGTTGCCCGGGCACTTGATTGACACCCCCGAGATCCGCCCTTGCTGTAAGCGCCCGAACCACAGCGCCCAATTCAGTGTTGGTGATACCATCTGACAGACTATTATATTATTTTTGTGTGATTAATTGTCCAGCTGTATATACAATATCGTAATGTCATTCACATATTCGCAGATTCCCCCATCTAACCATCAAAGTAAATTCTTTCTATGCTTTTAACAAAAGTATGCACTCTATTATTAAACCTACAGCGCAAATTTCTTAAACACAGTGATAATGATGATGGTGATGATGGTTATGATGATGGTGATGCAGCTGCCGCTGCTGTTGTTGCGATGACCTACGCAAAGTAGTTATGTTGACATTATACTCGCACTGACAAGGAAACTCGCTGCGAGGCAAGAAGTAATTGGATTGGACATTTGTTTAGAAACTGCCTCCTATTCACTAGTGTTAGCGATGTCAGATGTAGTTTAGCCGTAGCAAAACCCGCACAGTTACAGTGAACGTGATTCATTTACCAATGATGCATCTGGATCTGGAACCCTTCTCACATGACACGAAACGTGACCAGTTTCTTGCTACAAGGTAAAAATATTTCATAATTAACTGTGATAAACACCGATGACACTGTTATCGTATTTTAGAATGCACAGTCCACATTGTTATCGAGACGTTTAGAAATAATTATGTTGTCACTATGTTTATCTGCCATTGTATTGTGAGTGCGGCTGTGCGCACGTATTTGTCTCGGTGTTTGTCTCTGGACGTTTTCGTGACTGAATGAATTATCATTTGACGAGTCGGGGGCACAGTGATTAACGCATGAGCGGACTTAGACATGCTTATACGTAATTATGCGTTACTTAGGCTTGACTTAGGCGTGACCTGTCCGTCGCAATTAGTCTAGCGTACGAGAAATACACAATTACGATTGTAAAATCCTGGTTAAATCCTAAGACGTTCTTATCTGTCAATGTATAATTGTCAGTCGTCAAAGATTAGCGTATATCAGTTACATGTCCATATTATGAAGGGATTTGTTTAAGTCTTGATGCGCAGCTGTTGTAAATAATCGATGCAGAACGTATCAACATGCACCAGTGATGTCGCGGGAAACGAAGCGTGCTATAATGTTTGCAATGACGACCCGACAGGCTGTGTTAAGTACTCGATGTCGCAACAGCGCCGAATGAACTGATCGTAACGGGCGTTAAACAATGATGGTGTATGACATTTAACATGCACACGGCGGTACACTACAGTACACCGTATATGATACGGGCATAATGTCCATGCATTTTCATAGTACACTGGTTAGTTGTGTTAATCCATGATTGTAAGAAACACCAACATTCCATTGTTATAACATCATCACCACATTATAAAAAAACATTGGTACTTTCGAAGAAGAAAATCGTTTATTAAAGTGAAGGACTGCAATTTTATACGCAACGGTTTTTTTAGTTTCAGATAATGTATCATATAAAGTGTAATTGTCTTTATATATTCTTTTATTTTTCGTTGTAGTCCTTCTCTTTGTAACACATCTTCTGTTGTAATACGTAGTCCTTCTCATTGTAATACATCTTCCATTGTAATACGTAGTCCTTCTATTTGTAACACATCTTCCGTTGTAATACGCAGTCTTTCTCATTGTAACATATCTTCCGTTGTAATACGTAGTCCTTCTCTTTGTAACACATCTTCCATTGTAATACGTAGTCCTTCTCTTTGTAGTGCATCTTCTGTTGTAATACGTAGTCCTCCTTGTAGTGCATTCATTCATTCATTCATTTACGAGGTTCAGAATCAGTAGTTGGTGAGCAGTGGACATATCATGTGGCTACAATACACAGTGTTTATGTTTCCTCCGCCTAAAATATTCCCTACTTTCTCGCACCGCCCCCTTTTTCTTCTCCACGTTCGCGCTTTCCCTCTCTACCTGCGCCCATATTACCTCGTCCCACTTTCGCTCTCCCCTGAGATCTTGATTTTCTGCCATCTCCCTCCCTCCCCTTCATACACATCCCTGTCTTCCTCCAAGATGGGATAACATGACAAGGAAGAGGAATATTCCACATCCGTCCGAATATTTATAACAACCTTATAACAATTATAATATCATGGTTGTGTTGACCGTCGTTTTGTGCCGACTGACGCGGCGTTACGCTCTGTCTATTGAATGGTCTCTCGACACGCTGGCCAAGCGCCAAGCGATGACAGCTTCCACGGAGGGATGCATAGGGAAGCTACAGAAGGCTACGTAGGAAGATCTCGGCAGGAACTAGCAGATATTGGAACTGACGTAAAGAGTCAACGAATCGCTCAAAGAAAACGAACCCAGGATAAGCAGCAGACTAAACAGTCATCGCCCCGCCGCGATATGTCCACTCTAACCAACGAATTACAGCCCAAAGCCGTTCGCTCGGGGCTTCAATGACAGATTCATGCTTAGCACTCGTTAGGTGCCACGTTTCATACCGGCCACGGTTTAACGTGTTCAGTCCGTGTCGTGCTGACGTCGTCTTGGTGTGCCGCTACATCGTGTACTCGTTATTCCGCATTGCGCGTCGCATTGAACAACACACGCTAATGAACGATAATTGAGGTTCCTAACATCTGAAATTGGAAATAGTATTATGTATACGAGGGAGTTTTGAGTCCAGCGCGGGGTGTGGTCACGTGACCCCCGATTCATCCGTGCGTGCAAAGTCAAACAAAATGTTTGCGTTTGAGTCGTTAAAATATAAATGCATTTAGATTTACTTACTATGATGTTTAACGTGTCTACATCACGTTGAACAGCAGGTTAATTATACAACTGGGCTAATGGAGGTCTGGGTGTTAAAACCGGTGGCAGAAGTTTCGACATCCCATAATAAGAGATACCATAATTGTGTACATAATTGTGTACATAATGTTACCAAACATATTCTTCTCATTGTGTATTCTTATTTTATATGACATAACAGTTTCTATTATAACCGAGTTTTAGTCTTACTGACACGTACTTGTCTTTTATCTTGGTGGTGGATATGTGTAATGTGTGTCATAAGAAGACTCGATATGACGTTGTGTTGATACCAGTACAGCCAAGTGTCGTTATTCATAACAACTGTTTCGACTGTGGGTGTTGTTCGGACAACAAGTGTACATGTTGCATGCAATACGAGTGTAGCTCGGACAGAGATGATCGATTTGAGTCGACGTTCGCTACAACGGGTCCGTCTGTATGCGAGAGTGCGCAGTTGGATGGTTTAGTTGTGTGTCACATACACGCAGCAATTACTGCCTGCCTAATTAGCACTCTCGGACAGCGGTCATCAGACGGACCGGCTGCCTTCACAACAAATTGCAAGACCAACAGTCGAAGCTGTAGTCGAATGTGGAACAATTATATAAATAACGCCCGCCTTAGGCACAACACCTTGCCAAAGGAAATCATTTGTTGAAGCAGCTTCCAGTGAGAAACCATTTATGAGATAGCTGACAAAGATAAACAATTGCTGAAGAAGCTTTCAAAGAAAAATAATTGCTGAAGCAGCTACTAAAGAGAAATAATCGTTAAAGCAGCTACCAAGGAGAAACAATTGTTGAAGCAGCTACTAAAAAGAAAACTATTGCTGAGCAGCTACAAAAGAGAAATAATTGCTACAATAGCTACCAAAGAGTAACAAGATTTCCACTGTTTCCTATCAAGCACTTTCGTCCGGGCAACCGGCATATTTATATTCGCTGCTCACTCCCGAAAGAAAGACTAGGCAGCTTCGATCATCTACTTCGCATTTACCTTTTTACACAGAATTAAGACAAACATTGGAACTAAAGCTTTCTCAACTGCTGCATCTGCTTTGTTGACCTCATTACCTGTCAGTGTTAATTCAACATTTCAGCGTCATCTAAAAACCTACCTATTTGACCTGGCCTGTCCTCCTTAGCTCTTCAGCGCACAACCATCACTGTTGACGATCCGGAATTGAATTTGGATTAAGATTTACACTTTGGTATTGGTGCGCTGCTGACCTCGGTTTTCTGAGGATTTTGGCGTTACATAAGTCTTCTTTATTGTATTGTATTGTATTGTATTGAAGCAGCTGCCTGGAAGAAACTATTGCTAAAGAGAAGTAATTGCTAAAGCAGCTACCAAAGAGAAACAATTGCTGAAGCAGCAACCAGACAGAAACAATTGCGATAGCAGCTACAAGAAAGAAATAATTAATCTGTCAAAGAGAAACAGTTTCTGAAACACCTGCTGAAGAGAAACATTTGCTGTTTCAGCTGCCAAAGAGAAGCAACATCTGAATCGACTGCCAACGAGATACAATTAATTATTGCAGAAACATCAGTCAAAGAAAACAATTACTGAAGCAGCTACCAGAGAAAGACTGCCGAAACAGTTGCATGAAAAGAAACGACACCTGGAAGAGCTACCACAACCGAAACAGTCGCATGAAAAGAAACGACACCTGAAAGAGCTACCACAACCGAAACAGTCGCATGAAAAGGAACGACACCTGAAAGAGCTACCACAACCGAAACAGTCGCATGAAAAGAAACGACACCTGAAAGAGCTACCACAACCGAAACAGCAAAGGCCAAAGGAACACAACATTTCACGCCGCTGTGACAATATAAACAACAGCTGAAGCATCAAAAGTCTCAATCTTCACCAACGTCACGGAAGATTCGTCTCACTGCACGGGGAGACCTGGCCCGCTGCTTGTCTGTCAACAAGACAGACCGGTACCGAGGAAGCCGTTCGCCGTGTACACAGCACCAAGCAATCGGGTCGGTCGACAACTAGACAGAAACTCTGCGAAGACGTCGCTGCCAGCAGTCGGCAGTCAATCGCAGCTGTTGTAAACACATCGCATATTTTACAATTCACTGCAGAATGTGCCGGAAATACTCGAGAGATAAAATCAAGCCCCGAGTGCGGTTACCAAATTTTGAAGCTGCGTCAGAATAAACATTTCCATGCGATGATTGCTAATTTGTCCCCCGCAGCTCTGGTTATTGCGTTCTGCGGAATTCATCATGGCATCGAACCACACAGAGGGATATGTGTGGGATGATCATCTTAGCTCTAGATGCTGTGGTTGCCTTTTTCGTGACCATTTTATTGGTGTTGCATTAATATACATATTACTATTTGATTGGAATAAAATACTATATGTATGTATTATCGTTTTCAATTTTAATGTTCTGTTCAAGACGTCGCTGTCCAAATCTTTTCACGAAATTGATGTATTTATCCAGGTATTTTACCAGTCGCTGTCGCCGATCCGAAGATCTATAATACCCAGTGGTGTATTTAGGGAGGGGACATTGGGCCATGCCCCCTCCTAAATAAGTATTTAGGGAGGGGACATTGGGCCATGCCCCCTCCTAAATAAGTATTTAGGGAGGGGACATTGGGCCATGCCCCCTCCTAAATAAGTATTTACGGAGGGGACACTGGGCCATGCCCCCCCACCCTTGGCTTGCATTTATGATTTGTTTCGTACACAACCTGTTGCGCCACTGCACGGTGCCATGGTAGACTAATGGGTTACTAAGCTTGCCCCTTCCATTTGGCCGCCCGTTGCGAGATCCTAGATACGCCATTGATTATACCGTAGACGAGTTAAATGTGTGTTCAAAACAGGCTTATAGGCCGATGGACCCGGAAGACGCACACAAGTACACATTTACAGATATTGCGATGTGCCCGGCAACAGCAGCAATTTAAACTTTTCTCGTATTTATCTGGCAAAATGTACCCTTGAGTACAGCATTAACAAATCATGGCGTAAATAGGAGCCTTGGACTACGGGTGAGACAAATATGTTTACTATCTCCAGTGCCCTTGAACATATACGCAGAGGCAATATTTAGAAATGGACGTAGACGGGGAAGAGTGAATGTTTATGACCAACAGATGAAGGCGATTAGATGTGCAGACGACTGACGTTCACTTGGAAGACGTGCTAGAGATTCCGCGGGTCATCTGAGTGTCGTACGTGGAATAAGTCAGGTGGTTTACATACGTATGTCAGTTGTAAAATGGAGATTGAAACCAAGGAATGTTGATTTCAGATGAGAATCCTACGGTGCTACTAACTATCAAGAAGTATTTGCGTACGTGCGAGTGCGCACATAAGGTTTACTGTCCAAAATGAATTACACTTCCTAATTACATTTCCTATTCATACTAGTTCGTCGATATGAGTAAAGCATTTTTTTAATATAGAACGTTGAGAGATGAAGGCCTAATGGAACGTGTCGTGGAATTACTTTGCCAGGTCAGATACTATGAAAAAGAGGAAGTAATATTCTGAGAAACGTACAATCAATATTTTCATTACTTCAAATTATCTAATAGTATGTGAAAACTGCAGTATCTTTCAGAATACACAACAACATTTGCTTCGTGGTGTTTGTCTGCAATGAACTATCGCGGTGTTTTCGTTCTTTTGAACAATGTTATTGTGATGGCGTTATTTCTACGTGCGATGAAAGACGTCCCGGGCCACTGTTGTTACCGTGTTTACTGCATGGACGGTGATTACTTGGAAGTATTATTCTAGTCGCGGTAATTTATAAATAATAGCACATATCTCAGGTTTGTAACCAGAGCTCCCAATTAAGGAAAAGGTAGGCTATTTCGTACAGATGGGGCATGTCCCTAAACCTAATTGATTTTGGCCCTACGGGAAGCCACAGGGGTCTTGCTGGTCTGTACAAAATCTGTATGGTATTCGTATCCCCCGTGTTAGTCCTTGGTCCCCGACCAGATGTTTCAAATCAGTGTCGTTACCGCCTAAGCCGGTGTCACATTTAAGAAGTACCTCCCGGTCATTATTGTATATATATATATATATATATATATATATATATATATATATATATATATATATATATATATGACATTTAACCCGGTAATTATTATTTATAAAATGTTCTCCAGGGGTAGTTTCTGGAGTCGTCATTATCTATCATTCCGAGTGAGTAAGCATGTCGATGTGGCTGGTAGATCATGTAATACTATGTAGTATCGTCAGTAGATATGTGAAGTGCATTAATGGAGAACAATCTAATGTGTTAGAACAATCTAATGTGTTCTAGTTATCTTGTAGAGGCACACCTGTTGACAGGATTATAGTAACACGTGATAATAACTTTTGGAATCACTTGAATCGATAGAAGTACAATAGTTTTATGGACGTTTTCTCGGCACATTTTTTTATGTATATGTGTTTGTATGTATGTATATATGTATGTATGCATGTGTGTATGTGTGTATATAATGTATAATTAATTGATATAATAAACATTGCAAAGTGGCAGCTTAATGTAAGAAATCCTAGAAGGTGTTTGTTTCTACTTATAACTTCATTCAATGCGAATACTTTTTCAACGCATGGCTTAAACTGCCAAATAAGTTAATCGGTGTTCACTCACTAACACTTACGCACGCACGCACGCACGCACGCACGCACGCACGCACGCACGCACGCATTCACATTCTACACACAAATTTGTTGTCTCCATGCAGATAACCTTCAGAGCAAACTGCGCCGTAGTTTTAGTGGTGTCTGTGTTTATCTCGTCATGTGTTTGATTTAGCGAGTAAAATTAAAAAAAATTTGGAGGAAACAAATAATGGAAATAACTTTAAAATCACATACGTGTTTCTGGAATAAGACCAACTAAACAATACAAGACCATGAAAGATTATATTTAAGTATTATTATTGTGTTTTATAGTGAACACTAAGCGTGTAATACGTCGCTACTTTCGTTCTTGTTATGACTATTCCTATGGTTTTATTTCTAAGCTAAAATTGGGATATCGTTTTGTTTGTTTTGTTTTTGTTTCGTCTTGTTCTTCGGATCTAGTCGTACTGGAATTTTATCGCGTGTTATTACGCCCCCCCCCGCAGTCTCTGTCTCTATTCCATGCGACGTTGTTACTTGGCACGTTATACTCCAGTACTGCTGGCCTCACATATCACTACAGAAAGCCCCGCATCAACATATCACTACAGAAAGCCCCGTCACTGCCACACACACTCCAAACAGTAGCGCCACACATCAACATATCACTACAGAAAGCCCCGTCCCTGCCACACACACTCCAAACAGCAGCGCCACACATCAACATATCACCACAGAAAGCCCCGTCACTGCCACACACACTCCAAACAGCAGCGCCACACATCAACATATCACTACAGAAAGCCCCGTCCCTGCCACACACACTCCAAACAGCAGCGCCACACATCAACATATCACCACAGAAAGCCCCGTCACTGCCACACACACTCCAAACAGCAGCGCCACACATCAACATATCACCACAGAAAGCCCCGTCACTGCCACACACACTCCAAACAGCAGCGCCACACATCAACATATCACCACAGAAAGCCCCGTCCCTGCCACACACACTCCAAACAGCAGCGCCACACATCAACATATCACCACAGAAAGCCCCGTCACTGCCACACACACTCCAAACAGCAGCGCCACACATCAACATATCACCACAGAAAGCTCCGTCACTGCCACACACACTCCAAACAGCAGAGCCACACATCAACATATCACCCCGGAAAGCCCCGTCACTGCCACACACACTCCAAGCAGCAGCGCCACACATCAACATATCACCACGGAAAGCCCCGTCACTGCCACACACACTCCAAACAGCAGCGCCACACATCAACATATCACCACAGCCACAACCAAGATTATAATTTCAAAATGGACAGTTGCGGAGTGGTACAAAGGATTGGTTGGCATGGCAACGCCATTGTTATTTACGGCTTGTTACGTCATTGCAGTTGTGCACATGAGTTACGCAGCATAGTTAAAAAAACGAACATTATTGTGTTTCTACACACATTTTAAATCACATCTTAAACACTATCCACAACTGTATGTCATTGAAACTGAGAGATTGCTTTACACAATTAGGAGGTTTCCATGTCCAAATTTGCGATCAGTGTTTGATGTGTTGACGTCATAGCTCAAGCACGCCGATTGTTCTGCTAAAATGCCTCCTATGTAGTGTGTTCATAAGTTTCATAATTATAATAATAATATAATATATAAAATACTTATATTGCGCTAAACCCTCGGGAGATCAAAGCGCGGCAGCACCGAGACAAAAGGGATTAAGAGGTTCATAGTCGATGAGCAGTTGTAAGTTGTAAACAGTTGGATTGGTACGATGGGGAGCTATGGAGAAACAAGATGTTTACAATTATTGCTAACATCCGTTTGCTTATAAAGCTTGTACCGATACTCCAACATCGTCGCACGACACTATTAAACTATTTAGTGTTTCGTTGTTTGTTCAGTACATTATATTATTTTGATCTAACATATTCCTTGCATTTTAAATCCAGTTTCTGGCATGTTTGGCCACACGTTTCCAGCTTGTGACACGATCGGGCTTCTGATTATATATAACCTGATTGGCTTTAAATGATGCGGTGCATCAGAAACTGGACCACGCCAATGTCTGCCGATACGTCACCCTGCTGCGTGGTCAAGGAGGCGTGCGGTGTGAGTGGTGCAATTGAGTTACGATGTTTTTGCTGATAGTGGACTGACTGTGACGCGTGGGCAAGATAATAACGTGGGCAAGATAATAACGTGGGCAAGATAACGCGTGGGCAAGATAATAACGCTTGTTGCTGCGGTTTTAGACATCATTCACTCTCCTTGCGCTACTTCGATTTATCACATTACTTGCTGGCACAACGCTACTTGACACAGTCACAACGCTACTTGACACAGTCACCACGCTACTTGCCACTGTCACAATGCTACTTGACACAGTCACAACGCTACTTGCCACTGTCACAACACTACTTGACACAGTCACAACGCTACTTGCCACTGTCACAACACTACTTGACACAGTCATCACGCTACTTGCCACTGTCACAACACTACTTGACACAGTCACAACGCTACTTGCCACTGTCACAACACTACTTGACACAGTCACAACGCTACTTGCCACTGTCACAACACTACTTGACACAGTCATCACGCTACTTGCCACTGTCACAACACTACTTGACACAGTCACCACGCTACTTGCCACTGTCACAACACTACTTGACACAGTCACCACGCTACTTGCCACTGTCACAACACTACTTGACACAGTCATCACGCTACTTGCCACTGTCACAACGTTACTTGACACAGTCACAACGCTACTTGCCACTGTCACAACGTTACTTGACACAGTCACAACGCTACTTGCCACTGTCACAATGCTACTTGCCACAGTCACAACGCTACTTGCCACAGTAAAACGTAACAACGCTACTTGCCACCATAACAACGCTACTTTCCATTGTCACAACGCTACTTGCCACTGTCACAACACTACTTGTTGCTGTCACAACGCTACTTGCCACTGTCACAACCCTACTTGCCACTGTCACAATTTACTTGTCATTGTCAAAACGCTACTTGCCACAGTCACGACGCTACTTGCATTTGTCGAAACGCTACTTTCCACGTTCACAACTCTACATGCCACTATCGCAACGCTACTTGTTATTGCCACAACGCAACTTGCCACTGTCACAACGTTACTTGTCAAAGTCACAACGCTACTTGCCATTGTCACAACGCTACTTGCCAATGTCACAATTTACTTGCCACTGTCACAACGCTACTTGCCACAGTCACAACGTTTTTGCCACAGTAACAACGCTACTTGCCACAGTAACAACGCTATTTGCCGCAATCAAAACGTGACTTGCTACTGTCACAACGCTACTTGCAGTTGCTACAACGCTACATGTCGTTGCCATGGTGTTACTTACAGCTGTTTTAACGCAGGCCATGCACGCTAGACGTATGTTGCTCTATTGTTTTAGCAAACTTAATAACCCAGCAGTAGCACTGTAGCGGTGTGAAATGACATCTAGCTCATGTGGCCCCCGACCCTCGGCTTGCCCATCAGTCTCAGTCGATACGTCCGTAGTTGAATTGAGTGGCCGGAGTGGCGCACTGATTACATTTCTGCCTCCCCCAATCACGGGAATCTTCATGCTATTATATGACAAATAGGATTCCACGGAATAACTTGTAGTTTCTGTGTGCACTGACAGGCCAACGCTGTCATCTTTATTCCTTCCTTTAATTAATATTTATAACGCAGAAATAGACACCGGCTCGCGGGATGTACGCCTGAACGCGTACGTCCTCACACTGGTAGTCATGTCGCCAGATCTACACACTGGTGAGTGCAAGACTGACACACAGACAGTGACGACAGCCGGGGTTGCTGTCCTGTGATAGGCATCGATCCGAATAGTTCCACCTCATCCTTATTATATACTGATGCCATTGATATCACCATTTGTGAATCCACCCGAACAAACGTGGAACAGAACATACTTCCACGTGCCGCATAAACTAATGAGAAGTTTTGCAAACGTTTCTTTCGGCTACATCCGAGCAAATCAGGTTCACTTTCTCGAATCACAGATGCTCGGAATATCTGTCGTTTATAAAAAAAATACGCCATGGCCATGATACCTTGAACACGTTTCATGCATATCGATCATCACCATATCAATCATCATCATCATATCAATCATCATCATCATCATCATCACCACCATTCTTCCTTGGACAGCATTGAAGCAGCAACTACATGTTCGTTCCCTCCCTCCCCAGGGAACAAATCAGGGTAGGTCAGGGCTGTCCTGGCTCACCAAGATGTACTACTAATATGTAGTTTCCTTGACGAAATACTCGGCAATACTATGTATGTATCTATGCAGGTGTCGACCTGGAGCTGATATAGAGGGAAGCCACTGATGGTACGACGATACACCACCTAAACAAATAATTTGTTCCAGACACACTTTTACAACTTCTACACATTCGGATTTCACCAAATTCAACAATTTTCGGACCCGACCGCCTGGAGCAAGATTGTATCGCCACCTTAGAGTCATGCATGTTGACAGTTCAGTCGCCGAGTGTCATATTTCTGAAGGACAGTATCTCACTTACCAGTCCCAATATCTTGGTGATGTAGAAGCTGATAGATACGTTGATTGAAGAGAACACGTTCGAGATGGGACGGGCGTGGCGGTTGTAGTGAAGGACCAGGTCACTCAACAGTCGGCCTTCCTCGTTGACTGTTTCTGCAAGAAACATGTGAAGAGATTCATCAGACGGCTCATTGTGATATATCACTCTTTTACTCGTTTACGCGGTCATCTAGCAGTAGTCTATCAAAACTCTCGAAACGTTACAAAGAAAAAGTGCAATGAACTATTAAAATTAAGGAAAGATTAATATGTCTGCAAAATGATAACCCTAATTACAAGACAAACCGATACAGACCCGGAAATTGTAGCTCGTTTACTGGTTATAAATGCAGTTTTTGAAAGTTATTGATGACAGCAAGAATAGTTTAGCCTTATCAGTTGTAGAACGGGCCAGATTTAATATATTATGAACAAAACTGTTGGTTTAGAATAGGGTTTGGGGGTCAGGTTGAACGTGGACATACCTACACCACTTCAGCTCATGGACTTGAGCTAGGGTTTTTCATATGACCAGTACTTGTATTTGATTAAATGTTCTTGACAAAATAGCAAGTACATTTCGAGTTAAATTCAAGTACTGTGCGTAACTAAGATAGTTAGAATACATAACATAACAAATAGGAAGAGTTATTGCTTAGAGATATTAGACATAATGATGCAAGTGGTAACAGTCAGTAGAGCCCTGCCTGTCACAGTCCACGTCTTTCTTACTAGGCAATTACGCCAGACCACTCAGGCGTTATTTCATTTTCTTTCAAAGTAGACAAGATTTATAACAGAGATTGGCCAACGACACATGCTAATACTCTTTGTTTGAGGCAGGAAGACCCCTCCGCTTGAATGTTAAATCACGTGAAGTGTTCAGCCCTAAGCTATAGCTAACTACATAGCTCACCTCTTACGTTGTTATGTGTAATTTGTTGTAACTCACATTGAGAATAACTGTTGGTGAATAGCTAACTACATAGCTCACCTCTTACGTTGTTATGTGTACCTTGTTGTAACTCACATTGAGAATAACTGTTGGTGAATAGCTAACTACTTAGCTCACCTCTTACGTTGTTATGTGTACCTTGTTGTAACTCACATTGAGAATAACTGTTGGTGAATAGCTAACTACATAGCTCACCTCTTACGTTGTTATGTGTACTTTGTTGTAACTCACATTGAGAATAACTGTTGGTGAATAGCTAACTACATAGCTCACCTCTTACGTTGTTATGTGTACTTTGTTGTAACTCACATTGAGAATAACTGTTGGTGAATAGCTAACTACTTAGCTCACCTCTTACGTTGTTATGTGTACTTTGTTGTAACTCACATTGAGAATAACTGTTGTTGAATAGCATGTCGAATACTCGAAGTCTGAAGTCCACTTCATGAATAATGAATGATAAAAACGTAATGTACTATCATTAGTAGTAGTATCTTACTAAAGTCAATAAATGGTACCTGCATATGTGTCATATTACTGATTGCTACAACTAAAAGTTATTGTACTTCACCCAATGTACTTATACTTGATACGTTTCGTTATGTTTGTGCTTGTACTTGATACGTGTCGATGTGCTTGTACTTGTACTTGATATGCTTCGATGTGTTTGTAATTGTACTTAATACGTTTCGATATGTTTGTGCTTGTACTTGATACGTTTCGATATGTTTGTGATTGTACTTGATACGTTTCGATATGTTTGTGCTTGTACTTGATACGTTTTGATATGTTTGTGCTTGTACTTGATACGTTTCGATATGTTTGTGATTGTACTTGATACGTTTCGATCGATGTGTTTGTGGTTGTACTTGATACGCTTCGATGTGTTTGTAATTGTACTTGATACCTTTTGATATGTTTGTGCTTGTACTTGATACGTTTTGATATGTTTGTGATTGTACTTGATACGTTTGGATATGTTTGTGCTTGTACTTGATACGTTTCGATATGTTTGTGCTTGTACTTGATACGTTTCTATATGTTTGTGATTGTACTTGATACGTTTCGACCAATGTGTTTGTGCTTGCACTTGATACACTTCGATGTATTTGTAATTGTACTTGATACGTTTCGATATGTTTGTGCTTGTACTTGATACGTTTCGATATGTTTGTGATTGTACTTGATACGTTTCAATATGTTTGTGCTTGTACTTGATACGTTTCGATATGTTTGTGATTATACGTGATATGTTTCGATCGATGTGCTTGTACTTGTACTTGATACACTTCGATGTGTTTGTACTTGTACTTGATACGTTTCAATATGTTTGTGATTGTACTTGATACGTGTCGATGTGCTTGTACTTGTACTTGATACGTTTCGATCGATGTGCTTATACTTGTACTTGTTACGCTTTGATGTGTTTGTAATTGTACTTGATACATGTCGATGTGCTTGTACTTGTACTTGATACGTGTCGATATGTTTGTGCTTGTACTTGATATGTGTCGATGTGCTTGTACTTGTACTTGATACGTGTCGATATGTTTGTGCTTGTACTTGATATGTGTCGATGTGCTTGTACTTGTACTTGATACATTTCATTTCATTTCATTTCTAATTAAATATTACTTTACACGTACTTGACCCCCAACTCTGTCTTTAAAAAAAAAAGTGATATAAAAAAGAAATTAGTAGTGCTATATTTAGAAATTGGCACCGCATTCTTTGTTATTTTCGTTAAATTTGCTTCTATATGATCAGAATGCAATCAAATATCTTAAATTTAACGCTCTACATGGTAAATTTAATGTTCTACATCTTAGATTGATTTAACGCTTCACATCTTGTAAATGTAACGCTCATTTGATCGCGGTGTTTCTAAGTGTATGCAGACTCTATTCAATTACCACATTGGTCTGATCATTTACTGCTTCAAATCAATCGCTATTTTTTTTTTTTTTATAAAACATGGGTTAATAGGAAATAATTTCAACTGATATGTAACCAAACTCCATTCAATATAACTACTACTACTACAATGGTATGTACACTAATTCTTCTTGGTTCGTAGTTGCACCAAATACGACATCTCTACGGCCATTTTAGAGATGTGTAATTTGATACTAGCAAGGTGCATACCTTACCGCTATATGGCTTGTTGTTTTCACGCTCAAGTGCCAAGAACACGTTATCCGATTTTTTCTCCGCGTGTATTTTGTTGTTTTCAAGCTCAAGTGTCAAGTACACTTTATCCGATGTTTTCTCTGCGTGTATTTTGTTGTTTTCAAGCTCAAGTGTCAAGCACATTTAACCGATGTTTTCTCCGCATGTATTTTGTTGTTTTCACGCTCAAGTGTCAAGTACACTTTATCCGATGTTTTCTCTGCGTGTATTTTGTTGTTTTCAAGCTCAAGTGTCAAGCACATTTAACCGATGTTTTCTCCGCGTGTATTTTGTTGTTTTCACGCTCAAGTGTCAAGTACACTTTATCCGATGTTTTCTCTGCGTGTATTTTGTTGTTTTCAAGCTCAAGTGTCAAGCACATTTAACCGATGTTTTCTCCGCATGTATTTTGTTGTTTTCACGCTCAAGTGTCAAGTACACTTTATCCGATGTTTTCTCTGCGTGTATTTTGTTGTTTTCAAGCTCAAGTGTCAAGCACATTTAACCGATGTTTTCTCCGCGTGTATTTTGTTGTTTTCACGCTCAAGTGTCAAGCACACTTTATCCGATGTTTTCTCTGCGTTTATTTTGTTGTTTCCATGCTCAAGTGTCAAGCACACTTTATCCGATGTTTTCTCCGCATGTATTTTGTTGTTTCCACGCTCAAGTGTCAAGCACACTTTATCCGATGTTTTCTCTGCGTGTATTTTGTTGTTTCCACGCTCAAGTGTCAAGCACATTTATCCGATGTTTTCTCTGCGTGTATTTTGTTGTTTTCACGCTCAAGTGTCAAGCACATTTATCCGATGTTTTCTCCGCGTGTATTTTGTTGTTTCCACGCTCAAGTGTCAAGCACATTTATCCGATGTTTTCTCTGCGTTTATTTTGTTGTTTCCACGCTCAAGTGTCAAGCACACTTTATCCGATGTTTTCTCTGCGTGTATTTTGTTGTTTCCACGCTCAAGTGTCAAGCACATTTATCCGATGTTTTCTCTGCGTTTATTTTGTTGTTTCCACGCTCAAGTGTCAAGCACACTTTATCCGATGTTTTCTCTGCGTGTATTTTGTTGTTTCCACGCTCAAGTGCCAAGAACACGTTATCCGATTTTTTCTCCGCGTGTATTTTGTTGTTTCCACGCTCAAGTGTCAAGTACACTTTATCCGATGTTTTCTCTGCGTGTATTTTGTTGTTTTCAAGCTCAAGTGTCAAGCACATTTAACCGATGTTTTCTCCGCATGTATTTTGTTGTTTTCACGCTCAAGTGTCAAGTACACTTTATCCGATGTTTTCTCTGCGTGTATTTTGTTGTTTTCAAGCTCAAGTGTCAAGCACATTTAACCGATGTTTTCTCCGCATGTATTTTGTTGTTTTCACGCTCAAGTGCCAAGCACACTTTATCCGATGTTTTCTCTGCGTTTATTTTGTTGTTTCCACGCTCAAGTGTCAAGCACACTTTATCCGATGTTTTCTCTGCGTGTATTTTGTTGTTTCCACGCTCAAGTGTCAAGCACATTTATCCGATGTTTTCTCTGCGTTTATTTTGTTGTTTCCACGCTCAAGTGTCAAGCACACTTTATCTGATGTTTTCTCTGCGTGTATTTTGTTGTTTCCACGCTCAAGTGTCAAGCACATTTATCCGATGTTTTCTCTGCGTGTATTTTGTTGTTTCCACGCTCAAGTGTCAAGCACATTTATCCGATGTTTTCTCTGCGTGTATTTTGTTGTTTTCACGCTCAAGTGTCAAGCACACTTTATCCGATGTTTTCTCTGCGTGTATTTTGTTGTTTTCACGCTCAAGTGTCAAGCACACTTTATCCGATGTTTTCTCTGCGTGTATTTTGTTGTTTCCACGCTCAAGTGTCAAGCACACTTAATCCGATGTTTTCTCTGCGTGTATTTTGTTGTTTCCACGCTCAAGTGTCAAGCACATTTATCCGATGTTTTCTCTGCGTTTATTTTGTTGTTTCCACGCTCAAGTGTCAAGCACACTTTATCCGATGTTTTCTCTGCGTGTATTTTGTTGTTTCCACGCTCAAGTGTCAAGCACATTTATCCGATGTTTTCTCTGCGTGTATTTTGTTGTTTCCACGCTCAAGTGTCAAGCACATTTATCCGATGTTTTCTCTGCGTGTATTTTGTTGTTTTCACGCTCAAGTGCCAAGCACATTTATCCGATGTTTTCTCTGCGTGTATTTTGTTGTTTCCACGCTCAAGTGTCAAGCACATTTATCCGATGTTTTCTCTGCGTGTATTTTGTTGTTTTCACGCTCAAGTGTCAAGCACACTTTATCCGATGTTTTCTCTGCGTGTATTTTGTTGTTTCCACGCTCAAGTGTCATCACATTTATCCGATGTTTTCTCTGCGTGTATTTTGTTGTTTTCACGCTCAAGTGTCAAGCACACTTTATCCGATGTTTTCTCTGCGTGTATTTTGTTGTTTCCACGCTCAAGTGCCAAGAACACTTTATCCGATGTTTTCTCTGCGTGTATTTTGTTGTTTCCACGCTCAAGTGCCAAGAACACTTTATCCGATGTTTTCTCCGCATGTATTTTGTTGTTTCCACGCTCAAGTGTCAAGCACATTTATCCGATGTTTTCTCCGCATGTATTTTGTTGTTTCCACGCTCAAGTGTCAAGCACACTTTATCCGATGTTTTCTCCGCGTGTATTTTGTTGTTTCCACGCTCAAGTGTCAAGCACACTTTATCCGATGTTTTCTCCGCGTGTATTTTGTTGTTTCCACGCTCAAGTGTCAAGCACACTTTATCCGATGTTTTCTCTGCGTGTATTTTGTTGTTTTCACGCTCAAGTGCCAAGCACATTTATCCGATGTTTTCTCTTCGTGTATTTTGTTGTTTCCACGCTCAAGTGCCAAGAACACTTTATCCGATGTTTTCTCCGCGTGTATTTTGTTGTTTCCACGCTCAGGTGTCAAGAACACTTTATCCGATGTTTTCTCTACGTGTACTTTGTTGTTTCCACGCTCAAGTGTCAAGCACACTTTATCCGATGTTTTCTCCGCGTGTATTTTGTTGTTTCCACGCTCAAGTGTCAAGCACACTTTATCCGATGTTTTCTCCGCGTGTATTTTGTTGTTTCCACGCTCAGGTGTCAAGAACACTTTATCCGATGTTTTCTCCGCGTGTATTTTGTTGTTTCCACGCTCAGGTGTCAAGCACACTTTATCCGATGTTTTTCTCCGCGTGTATTTTGTTGTTTCCACGCTCAAGTGCCAAGCACATTTATCCGATGTTTTCTCCGCGTGTATTTTGTTGTTTCCACGCTCAAGTGTCAAGAACACTTTATCCGATGTTTTCTCTGCGTGTATTTTGTTGTTTCCACGCTCAAGTGTCAAGCACACTTTATCCGATGTTTTCTCCGCGTGTATTTTGTTGTTTCCACGCTCAAGTGTCAAGCACACTTTATCCGATGTTTTCTCCGCGTGTATTTTGTTGTTTCCACGCTCAAGTGTCAAGCACACTTTATCCGATGTTTTCTCCGCGTGTATTTTGTTGTTTCCACGCTCAAGTGTCAAGAACACTTTATCCGATGTTTTCTCCGCGTGTATTTTGTTGTTTCCATGCTCAAGTGCCAAGAACACTTTATCCGATGTTTTCTCCGCGTGTATTTTGTTGTTTCCACGCTCAGGTGTCAAGAACACTTTATCCGATGTTTTCTCTGCGTGTATTTTGTTGTTTCCACGCTCAAGTGTCAAGCACACTTTATCCGATGTTTTCTCCGCGTGTATTTTGTTGTTTCCACGCTCAAGTGTCAAGCACACTTTATCCGATGTTTTCTCCGCGTGTATTTTGTTGTTTCCACGCTCAAGTGTCAAGAACACTTTATCCGATGTTTTCTCCGCGTGTATTTTGTTGTTTCCACGCTCAAGTGCCAAGAACACTTTATCCGATGTTTTCTCCGCGTGTATTTTGTTGTTTCCACGCTCAAGTGTCAAGCACATTTTATTCGATGTTTTCTCCGCGTGTATTTTGCGTAACAAGATCAATAATGCGTATATCCCAATTTGTACATGATGTGTTCAAGTCTACGGCACCTCATTACGTAATAAAAACCCGCCTACGCTGTAAGTAAGCTCCAATAAATGTGTAGACGTATTCGTCAAATATGGTACAAATAAAATAAAAATATGATATAATATATATAATACGCTAGAAATTTAGCGGCAGCGTGCATCTGCTTTGTTCAGCTTTAATTCCCAAGTCAACACCATTTTTCACATGAAATAGGCAACGGTAATGAATTATTATATGATATTGAATTTTAATCATTAAGTTAAAATTCGCTCCTCGATTCATTTAGCACATGGCAAATCAGGTTCGTTGCTGTTCAAACATGTAGTATGTGAATAGTCTAAGAATTGACTGTCGTTAGATCGGGTAATTGTGGAAGTGTGGATAACCTTACGTACTGTATATAGATGCGGATCACTTGTAACCTTTTTTGCGCAGAATGTCGACCGGTTCCAGTCATAAATAATGTAATAGTTTGTCAGACGATTTCACCTAAACTAGATAAGAAATTTCTGCAAACGAGCTAGCATGTCGTAGTCCATACTTGAGCTAGCATGTTGTAGTCCACACTAGATCTAGCATGTTGTAGTCCACACTAGAGCTAGCATGTTGTAGTCCATACTAGAGCTAGCGTGTCGTAGTCCATACTAGAGCTAGCATGTTGTAGTCTATGCTAGAGCTCGGATGTCGTAGTCCATACTAGAGCTAGCATGTCGTAGTCCATACTAGAGCTAGCATGTTGTAGTCCATACTAGAGCTAGCATGTCGTAGTCAACACTAGAGCTCGGATGTGGTAGTCCATACTAGAGCAAACGTGTCGTTGCCCATACTAGAGCTAGCATGTCGTAGTGGATACTAGAGCTAGCGTGTCGTGATCCGTACTAGAGCTAGCATGTCGTAGTCCATGCTAGAGCTAGCATCTCGTAGTCCACACTAGAGCTAGGATGTCGTATTCCATACTAAAGCAAACGTGTCGTAGTCCATACTAGAGCTAGCATGTCGTACTCCATACTAGAGCTAGCATGTCGTAGTCCATACTAGAGCTAGCATGTCGTACTCCATACTAGAGCTAGCATGTTGTAGTCCACACTACCATGAGCTAGCATGTCGTAGTCCATACTACAGCTAGCATGTCGTAGTCCATACTACAGCTAGCATGTTGTAGTCCATACTAGAGCTAGCATGTCGTAGTCCACACTAGAGCTCGGATGTCGTAGTCCATACTAGAGCTAGCATGTTGTAGTCCATACTAGAGCTAGCATGTCGTAGTCCACATTAGAGCTCGGATGTCGTAGTCCATATTAGAGCAAACGTGTCGTTGCCCATACTAGAGCTAGCATGTCGTAGTGGATGCTAGAGCTAGCGTGTCGTAATCCGTACTAGAGTTAGCATGTCTTAGTCTATACTAGAGCTAGCATGTCATACTCCATACTAGAGCTAGCATGTCGTACTCCATACTTCAGCTAGCGTGTCGTAGTCCATACTAGAGCTAGCATGTCGTACTCCATACTAGAGCTAACATGTCGTACTCCATACTTGAGCTAGCATGTCGTACTACATACTTGAGCTAGCATGTCGTAGTCCATACTTGAGCTGGCATGTCGTACTCCATACTTGAGCTAGCATGTCGTAGTCCATACTTGAGCTAGCATGTCGTACTACATACTTGAGCTAGCATGTCGTACTCCATACTAGAGCTAGCATGTCGTAGTCCATACTTGAGCTAGCATGTCGTACTCCATACTAGAGCTAGCATGTCTTACTCCATACTTGAGCTAGCATGTCGTACTCCATACTTGAGCTGGCATGTCGTAGTCCATACTAGAGCTAGTATGTCTTAGTCTATACTAGAGCTAACATGTCGTAGTCCATATTTGAGCTAGCATGTCTTAGTCCATACTAGAGCTAGCATGTCGTAGTCCATATTTGAGCTACCATGTCGTAGTCCATTCTAGAGCTAACATGTCGTAGTCCATATTTGAGCTAGCATGTCTTAGTCCATACTAGAGCTAGCATGTCGTAGTCCATATTTGAGCTAGCATGTCGTAGTCCATTCTAGAGCTAACATGTCGTAGTCCATATTTGAGCTAGCATGTTGTAGTCCATTCTAGAGGTAGCATGTCGTAGTCCATATTTGAGCTAGCATGGCCTAGTCCATTCTAGAGCTAACATGTCGTAGTCCATATTTGAGCTAGCATGTCGTAGTCCATACTAGAGCTAGCATGTCTTAGTCCATACTTGAGCTAGCATGTCGTACTCCTTTCTAGAGCTAACATGTCGTAGTCCATATTTGAGCTAACATGTCGTAGTCCATACTAGAGCTAGCATGTCTTAGTCCATATTTGAGCTAGCATGTCGTAGTCCATACTAGAGCTAGCATGTCTTAGTCCATATTTGAGCTAGCATGTCGTAGTCCATACTAGAGCTAGCATGTCTTAGTCCATACTTGAGCTAGCAAGTCGTACTCCATTCTAGAGCTAACATGTCGTAGTCTATATTTGAGCTAGCATGTCGTAGTCCATACTAGAGCTAGCATGTCTTAGTCCATATTTGAGCTAGCATGTCGTACTCCATTCTAGAGCTAACATGTCGTAGTCCATATTTGAGCTAACATGTCGTAGTCCATACTGGAGCTAGCATGTCTTAGTCCATACTTGAGCTAGAATGTCGTAGTCCATACTAGAGCTAGCATGTCTTAGTCCATATTTGAGCTAGCATGTCGTAGTCCATACTAGAGCTAGCATGTCTTAGTCCATATTTGAGCTAGCATGTCGTACTCCATTCTAGAGCTAACATGTCGTAGTCCATATTTGAGCTAGCATGTCGTAGTCCATACTAGAGCTAGCATGTCTTAGTCCATATTTGAGCTAGCATGTCGTACTCCATTCTAGAGCTAACATGTCGTAGTCCATATTTGAGCTAACATGTCGTAGTCCATACTACAGCTAGCGTGTCGTAGTCCATACTAGAGCTAGCATGTCGTACTCCATACTTGAGCTAGCATGTCGTACTCCATACTAGAGCTAGCATGTCGTACTCCATACTTGAGCTAGCATGTCGTAGTCCATACTAGAGCTAGCTAGTCTTAGTCCATACTAGTGCTAGCATGTCGTAGTCCATACTAGAGCTAGCATGTCGTAGTCCATATTTGAGCTAGCATGTCGTAGTCCATACTAGAGCTAGCATGTCGTAGTCCATATTTGAGCTAGCATGTCGTAGTCCATACTTGAGCTAGCATGTCGTAGTCCATACTTGAGCTAACATGTCGTAGTCCATACTGGAGCTAGCGTGTCGTAGTCCATACTTGAGCTAGCATGTCTTAGTCCATACTAGAGCTAGCATGTCTTAGTCCATACTTGAGCTAACATGTCGTAGTCCATACTTGAGCTAACATGTCATAGTCCATACTGGAGCTAGCATGTCGTAGTCCATACTAGAGCTAGCATGTCGTAGTCCATACTAGAGCTAGCATGTCTTAGTCCATACTTGAGCTAACATGTCGTAGTCCATGCTAGAGCTAGCGTGTCGTAGTCCATACTAGAGCTAGCATGTCGTAGTCCATACTAGAGCTAGCATGTCGTACTCCATACTTGAGCTAGCATGTCGTAGTCCATACTAGAGCTAGCATGTCTTAGCCCATACTAGAGCTAGCATGTCGTAGTCCATACTAGAGCTAGCATGTCGTAGTCCATATTTGAGCTAGCATGTCGTAGTCCATACTGGAGCTAGCATGTCGTAATCCATACTTGAGCTTGAGTATGACATTGAAACGTGTTCTACAACATCGGCGATATCATTTAAATATAACGTTCTTGTCTACAGCTTTTCGGCAACACCAGTAACACTAACACCTGTGAAGTACTAAGTTCTTTTATGCAAATCACACATGTACCTCTGTGAACTGTTTGCAAATCATATAATTATTATTTGTCAGGGTAATTACCTCACAAGAAAATGTAGGTATTCGTTTCGAATATTTCGGCCTTCGTCTGACGTCGCTACAGTTTCTTGAGAGGCATTCACCATGTCCAATGCCACATTCCAAGAAACAGGAACGTCAATCAAAGGCATAATTATTAGCTGCCGGACGGTACATTGAATGGAAGCAGCTCGGTGCGGCACGTGGCTGTACAACACCATCGCCGTGTGAAGAAATCCAGTGGATTTAACAAGGTTTAACAAGATTTGCCATCCAAACCAAAGGCCCAGATGACAAGTGGACAAGGAAGCCGTTGGCTTATCGAGAGTCCAACAATGTTCATCTACTTATAACCCGCCCTCCTGAGATATGTGTCAACCTTGTTTTTAAACATATTCACGCTGCTAGCAGTTACACAATCTGTAGATAATTTGTTCCATTAATTTATTGTTCTCTGGGAGAACGAGTAGTTCCTAATATCCAGATCCTTTACTAATTTTACCTCATGCCCTCTAGTTCTGCTATCTTTCTTGAGTGAGAAAAACATTTCTATCAATATTTTCATACCCATTCAATATCTTAAAAACTTCAATCTGATCACCTCGTAACCTCCTTGTCTCTAGAGTTGCTAAACCACATTCTTTCATGCGTTCTTCATAACTAAGGTCTCTCAGTTCTGGAATAATTTTAGTTGTTCTCCTCTGTATGCGTTCAAGCGTATCTATATCCTTCTTACGATATGGTCTCCATGCTTGTATACAGTATTCTAAATGAGGTATATCTATTGCTTTAAATAGAGGTATAACTAGCTTTTTACTTAGTATGTTATGTTTCTCCTAATCAACCCAAGAATTTTATTACCCTTTGAAGCTGCAATACTACACTGCTCTGAAACTTTCATATCAGCGCTTTTTGTAACTCATAAGTCCTTTTCTTTTACAGTAGTACCCAGAACAGTATCTCCCATTTTACAGTTTACATCCAAGTTCCCATGTCATGTATGTAGGCATTTACATTTCCCAAAATTTAACAACATCTGCAATTTCTCAGACTATTTCACTAATCTGCCTAGATCGTTTTGTAAATGTTGTGGGTACCCCACTCAAAACTGATTTCCACTTTGAAACTTCTCCATCTACTACAACATGCTGTCTTCTGTCAGTCAGCCATTGTTCTATCCAGTCAATTATGCCATCCCCGATACCACGGGCTTTTAATTTAAGTAGTAATCTTTGATGTGGCACGTTGTCAAAAGTTTCTGAAAATCTAAATAGATAATATGTACTGGCGATCTCTCGTCTATCCACTTAGTGATTTCGTCCAAAAAAACATAACATATTGGTTAAGCATGACCTCGCTTCTAGGAATCCATGTTGAGATGAATGTAATAATTTATGCCTAACAAAGAAGTCCACCATATGGTCTTTAATTAACCTTTCTAATAATTTATAAATCACTGGCGTTAAACTCACTGGTCTGTAATTATCTAACTTATTTCTCGAACCCTTTTTAAATAATGGTATGATGTTTGCTTCTTTCTATTCAAAAGGAACAACTCCCTCTTTTAATGACAAGTTGAACACTCTTGCAAGTGGTATACTGATATGTTCTACTGTTTCCAATAGTACTTTTGGAAAAATTCCATCCACTCCCGGTGATTTATTATCATTCATTGCCTTTATTTTTAGCTACCATTTCTGGAGTTACAATTAACGGTCCTAAATAGTCAGATTTAGCCTCCTGAAATTTAGCATCTGGAACTGGTAATGAACTAATATCCTCTCTGGAAAACACTGAACTGAAGTAACCATTTATGTCTTCTGCCATTAAAAATTCCTGTGATATTATATTTCCAGCACTGTCTTCTAGAGGTCCGACCTTGTCTTGTACGTTTTGTTTACTCCTGACATATGCAGAAACACTCTTGCTGTCATTTGTTATGTTACATGCTAGTTTTTGCTCGTAGCTTCTTTTAGATTGTCTAGTTTCAGTTGTAGCTGCATTAAGTGCCTCTTTGTAATTTGCATAGTCTTCATCCTTTCTGGTACGCCTATAAACCCCCACATAGTTTGCTTGAACACTATTTTCTAATAGCTTCTTTTGACAAGTGTTTCTTTCTAGTCCGTTTTCCTTGTTTTTTCAAGGGAAAAAATGTATCGATGATACTCTCAATTTCATATTTTAGAATATTCCAACGTTCAATTGCGGTCTTATTCATCAGCATGTCATTCCAATCTTGCTTTTGCTAAGTATTTTCTCATATCTTTATAGTTACCTTTGTGGAAGTTTCTCATATACGTTTTTAAATTTTTACTTTCTGATTTTACATTGATGTCAAAATGTATTTGATTATGATCACTGTTACCCAATGGTTCATGTATTTTTACATTGTCCACTAATTCTTTTTGTGATGACAAAACTAATCAAACTAATCTAATACATTTTCTCCCCTGGTTGCTTCTAGTACGTGCTGAGTAAGGACGCTTTCCTGAATTAAAAAGAGAAATTGTTGGTCCTCACTCCCTGTACTCTCTAGAGATTTCCATTGCATGTGTCCATGGTTAAAATCTCCCATTATGATACATTCCCCTTTACTAACTTCCTTTATATCATTTTGTATTTTTGTGTTATCCTCTTCGTTTATGTTTGGACTTCGGTAAACTAATCCAATAGTTAATTTTTTATTTCCTGTAACTATTTTGCACCAAACAGCTTCTGCTTACCTTTCTAATTTTATTTCATAAGCCTGAATAGATTCTTTAATATATAAACTAACTCCCCCTTCCCTTCTTCCTATTCGATCTCTCCTTTTTTATTGGTTTGTCTGTACTAGTGGCCTTTTGTTCTGCTTGAGGCACCTCTAAGTAACCCCCTGCGCTTCCAGTTTTCACAATGTTTACTCCAAAAACTAATTATTATGCTACCCATGCCACTATCTTCTGCTGCTGAGAGTTCATCAGCAAATACTGCTGCTCCCTTTCCACTTGGATGAAACCCATCCTTCATGTACATATCAGCCCTCCCAACAAAGCTTCCCCACAAATCCAATATCCTCTTCCCTACATAGCTTCTGGACTAGCATATTTAATGCCACCCCCACCCCCTGCCATTTCGATATCTCTGACCCCTCCTTCCTATTACTGGCAAAATCCCTGACAGTATTACCTGCTCAACCCGTGTCTGGTGGAGTATTCTGACCAACTGCCTGTATTTCCTAACTATGTCGGTTGTACCCTCCCTCTCTGTGTTATTTGTCCATACGTGAACGATGTTTTGTACCCTCTCAGTTATCGCCTCTATTTTGGCCCCAGGCAAGCAGACCACCACATCATCTCCCTTGTTTAAGACTCTGTCGGTCTTCCTAACTATCGAGTCCCCACAAACACCCTCGTTCTCTTCCTCACCCCCTCTATCACTGCTCTTCCGTTGGATTCATTCCATCATATTCTGTCCTGTAGCCTTGTCACCTGGCAGACTGTTTTCATTCTCTCTCTCACCCATCAACCTATCACCTTTCCCTCCCGTCTCCTGGTTAAATTGCGCTCCCGTCGCCTTCCCTCCTGACACCTTCCCTCATGTCTCCCTCAATCCCATCGCCTTCATTCTTGTCTCCTTCCCTCTCGTCTCCTTCGTTCCTGTCTCCCCCACTCCCCTCTCCTTCGCTCCAGTTGTCTTCCTTCCCGTCTCCTTACGTCCCGTCGCCTTACGTCCTGTCTCCCTTCGACCTGTCACCTTACTTCCTCTCACCCTCCTCCCAGGCTGAGGTGAGCTCTCCCTAGCATATCTCTCATCGTCTTCCCCCACTTTATCATCTACTGTCCCCCACCGGAACCACTGGCACAACCCTCCTGTTCCAAACAAGCTATAGCTAACGTCTTCCTGTTGAAGAAACACTCAAACGAACGGACTACGTCATCAGTTGGTTAGATAATGCCGACATGTTGCGCTAACGATGAATTGTGTACACGTCGTGTAACATGGAATCATGTAACAACAACTCTTATACAATGACATTAGAATTTACAACATATACGTGTATTAAACTACGATAATAAAAGTTAAATACGATAAGCGAAAAGGAGGAAAACCAAGTCATTATCTTTCTGTTAAAGTATTCATATACATTGCAAAATATATCTACACAACGTGGTTGTTTAAGTATGGATTACTAACAAGAACAGGACGAAGGACATAATGAGAACACGAATGACAAAACAATTTAATATTCAAATGAAGAATTATTTAGCATGTAGGCCTACATAATTGTCATGTACATGAACAACACAGTTTATATGAGATATGAGCCACGTTGCATCAGCAAACTCAACCGTGGTAACATTGTGAAACCTCTTTTACTAACAACCCACCTGCTTTGGACAAGACACCGACGAGACAAAAAGCGATGACCGCTAGTCCAGTTGTCCACTGAGCCATGTTACAGCCACAGACAGGGGAGATCATGATGTCCAGCTAAACACGTTGTACTCCACAGACCACGACCTGCAGACCTCGACCGTCGTCCTGCGCGGACGAGGGGAAGCGCTAGTTTCGCTCTAACATGCCGCGATGTCCCGCTGTACGGCTGCGACCAACTGCCAAATAGCTCTGCTCGCGACGGGACTTCTCTTCATAAACAAACCATTATTGTCCCAGTCTGCGGATAAGCTGTAATGCGCTTACCCAAAGTGAATGCGAAGTAGATCGAACTCCGTGCCGACAAAAAAGAAACGCGTAAATCGCTTTAAGGAATGCCGGAGTAGCAGCACTGATTACGCCGCATCGTCATCACTGGTCGCTATCTCGCCGAGCTAGTCATTACAACCGCTTGCGAGCCGCTGGCGCTGGGTCGATACGAGTGGCGAGGAGACTGACAGCGCAACCAACGCGACGGCTGCTCACAAGGTCACAGGTCGGCAACAAGTCCTTTACGTCTGGTTGTTATGTCCACACTTCCGGCGATCAGATCTGTCAGCTGTCGCAAATTTGCACATATCCCGGTGACATCGGTGAAGATGCAAGACATTGGTGCAACATAAGTGCAAAGAGACAACGTACTAGAAGATGACATATGATGACGGCACGTGGACAGCGTGGACACATTAGCTGTGACAGAACCTGCAAGACGGTGTTACATGGACATATTCCAATGGATGATAAACGAAGGTTGTATGCAACTGATCATACATTGTGTAAATAAAGCCACTTCAGAGACTTGGCAAAACTTGACTTAATTCCCGGGGTGTTTTAACTATGAATTGTATGTCCAAATGCTCTTTAATAATATCAACATTTTAAGGACTGTGGAAACATGTTCTTAATACAGGTGAAAACTGTAAACCAATGTTCAAGAACCAGTCTTCGTGGAGAGGCCAAATAACGGGCAATGTTTGCTACGCTGCATTTTTGTGTTGTTGGTTTTACTCCGCTACAAAAACAGCGACTGCTGCCATTCACACGAGAAACCGCATTAAGCTGTAATAGCCTGACTTCGACAGCACGTTAGCGTTGATGACATTGCAAGTAAGCCTTCACAACCGGGGCGGTAGTTCAGTTTTGGGTGGTGCATTCAAGTAAATTCATCCATTTGGCACTATCTGAGACGTCAAACCAGAGATTAACGCCAGGTTACACATCTTGGCTGGTCTATTTCCAGAAGCCATTTTTATCCTTTGATAACGCAGACACATTTCAGAGACGTCCCAGTTCAAATACTTCACTCAGTTGAAAGTCTTCGCTCTTTCTTCCAATTGTATCGTTGTGTTGCACCTTCTGCGCGACAGTATTAAGCCGACTTCCATTTTATAACATGTTTCACCGGCCAATTGACCATTGTTCTTAATGACTTTCTGGTCTTCACTATTTTCTCCTTCTCTTTTACTATTTTCGCCACATTGTCGTTGTAATCACCGCAGCTTTCGACGACTGTCTGTACTTTACCTGTCTGGAGGAGTAAGCAAATGTCTTAACGCCAGGTTCTAGGTCAGCGGGTCTGCTGCAATAAGAGTCTCCATAATCTGCAACATATGACCTCCTTGTGCGAGGTCATCACTCGGCAGGGCCGGTGCATCGACTTGAAGTTCCAACGAATTTGTAACTAAATCACGAGTGAAGACAGAAATAGGGATGGCAATGTCCTTGCAGGGTGTCTCTCGCAGTTCTTAACGCACGGTAACGGGCCCGTTACGATAACTCTCGTGCGTGACGGACTCATCATCGTCTTCTACTATCTTTGATGTCTAATTCAAGTCTTCGTCACTTCACGTCATCCCTTGACCAAGACGGTGATGGGGGTCTACACAGGGGAAGGCAGTGTTAGTTGAGCCATTTTTAATTCTTTTGATGTATATGGCGCAACCACAGTCATAAGTTAAAATTGTTTTACTCACATGAACTATGATTGTTAGTAGATAATTTTATACTAAGATAATATATCTAACATGCACAGATAATTATATATAGCTGATTCAAATAGGGTTGGTAAGCTGGCTCAACTAACACTTGGTGTGGTGTAAGTTGAGCCACAGTGTAGCGTAAGTAGCGAAAATGCTTTGTTTGTACAATTTACGTAGGCATTGTACACAAAATTCATAACAACTCAGCCAGCACATCGACTCAATGGGTACAACACGTCTCTGACTAGTCTACTCGCTAAATTAATAAGTCGACACACTTAATTAATATAGACTTATAAGCCAATCGCAACCAGTGTAACTGACTCCTAATATGTTGCCTTGTAAATATCCGGTGTCCCAATTTGTTCGGAAAAATGAATTCCTTGATGTATTTTTGGGTAAAGTCTTCGTTCTAAAACCGCTGCTCAACTAAACCTCCCTTGGGCCTTGGGTGGGTCAACTAACCCCGTGTCGACAATTAAGCTGTTTTTAATTAACTTCTCATTAATGCGCGAAGTGATGTAAATAATCTTCTTCTCTGTGCATAGTTAAACCATTTGTAAGCGCACAGATAATAAAGTTTTGGTTCCGTGCGTTGATACACACCAGCAGACATTAATCGCAATTACCAAAAGTCTCGAAAAACATCAAAAAACATACTTTTAGCTCACATGTTCTGGCCGTTGTAACAAATGTAACCTATTATACGTCAATAATGTTCTAATAACATGTTCAGTCACTGGTTGGTACCATGTAACTGTCGCTGCTGTAGTTTCCCGGGAAATATGAATGGCTCAACTAACCCAGTGGCTCAACTAACACTTCCTTCTCCTACTCTTAATAGTCTTGTTTTATTTGGTCCTTTGGAAAGCCTACGGAATTCATCGAAATTCCCCAGTGGTGCGCGTATCGACATAATGTGAACCTTTATCTGAGAGAGTAGCTCACTTTGTGGACGTTCGACGGTGCACTCTTTGATCTATTTACTATTACTTTTACCCACACATCGATACTAATTTTACGCATACGTCTTACGCTTTTCTTTATAAATTGGTAACCATAATACATAAAACGAAATCCGTGATTTTGTTTGCTTAATAATTGTTATAATATTTGCTACTGCGTTGTTCTCCCAATAAATTATATACTAATTGCACATATAGAAGTGCGTGCGTGCGTGCGTGCGTGCGTGCGAGCGAGCGAGCGAGCGTGCGGGCGGGTGTGCGTGCGTGCGTGCGTGCGTGCGTGCGGGCGTGCGTGCGTGCGTGCGTGCGTGCTTGCTATAGCTTCACTAGTACAACTGCTTTCAGTCAACAATAATAACCGAAACGCAGGAGAATAACCGAAACGCAGACGGGGCGATAATAGTGATCTCCCGCCACGATGTGTCGCAGTTGTTACGCCATATGCTGGTTACATATAGCACACTGCCACAGACTCCGGCCACCTATGACACACTGCCACAAACACCGGCCACCGATAACACACTGCCACAGACACCGGCCACCTATAACACACTGCCACAGACACCAGCCACCTATAACACACTGCCACAGACACCGGCCACCTATAGCACACTGCCAGAGTCACCGGCCACCTATAGCACACTGCCACAGACACCGGCCACCTATAACACACTGCCACAGACACCGGCCACCTATAACACACTGCCACAGGCACCGGCCACCTATAGCACACTGCCACATACACCGGCCATCTATAACACACTGCCACAGACACCGGCCACCTATAACACACTGCCACAGACACCGGCCACCTATTACACACTGCCACAGACACCGGCCACCTATAGCACACTGCCACAGACACCGGCCACCTATGACACACTGCCACAGACTCCGGCCACCTGTAACACACTGCCACAGACTCCGGCCACCTATAACACACTGCCACAGACACCGGCCACCTATAACACACTGCCACAGACACCGGCCACCTATTACACACTGCCACAGACTCCGGCCACCTATAGCACACTGCTACAGACACCGGCCACCTATAGCACACTGCCACAGACTCCGGCCACCTATAACACACTGCCACAGACTCCGGCCACCTATAGCACACTGCCACAGACACCGGCCACCTATAGCACACTGCCACAGACACCGGCCACCTATAGCACACTGCCACAGACACCGGCCACCTATAACACACTGCCACAGACTCCAGCCATCTATGACACACTGCCATTGACACCGGCCACCTATAACACACTGCCACATACTCCGGCCACCTATAACACACTGCCACAGACTCCGGCCATCTAGGACACACCGGCCACCGATAACACACTGCCACAGACACCGGCCACCTATAACACACTAAGACAAAAACCGGTCACCTATGACACACTATGACAGTTGTCGTGAACTGCCGTGGTGTTGATGGCTATGAAAGCTGTCGTATTGATGTGCTCGATGCAAATCTACGTCGAAGCGACAACGCCTCAACCGGCTCAGTCAAATCAAAGCTGCATCGACCGCGTCGAGGTATTGTCTAAGTGTCGGCGAGTGCACATGCATTGCTGTTGACACGGCTGCTGTTGGTCCCAGCTGTCGCTTTCCTCCCGAGTCTCACACCATGTCTAACGTGTTGATAATTTACAACGCTGCTTATGTAATTATTAGCTATCAAACCACGAATAGTTCTCGATTACAGGATAACACAAAGGCTCGCTCCCGTTGGCGTTGGTCAACAATAAACATGTTTACGACTGGAATTCCTCGAAGTCCGGGATGAGTACTATCTCTAAGAGCTGTGTCCATTCAATGGATGTCTGCCCCGACACGGCATCTTCGCGGACATTCACGTCCAAGCAGGGTTAATCTAATAAACGAAAAGCAATTGCTGTGCCTAGAAAGTGCACATTCTTCGACGATTAATCACAATTAAATCTCTCCTCGATCTGGGTAGTTGTGCTGTTCTTGTTGCCGCAGATACACGAGAGCTCTCAACAGAAGATACACGAGAACTCTCAACAGATAGACGAGAGCTCTCAACAGATACACGAGAGCTCTCAACAGATACACGAGAGCTCTCAACAGATACACGAGAGCTCTCAACAGATACACGAGAGCTCTCAACAGATACACGAGAGCTCTCAACAGATACACGAGAGCTCTCAACAGATACACGAGAGCTCTCAACAGATACACGAGAGCTCTCAACAGATACACGAGAGCTCTCAACAGATACACGAGAGCTCTCAACAGATACACGAGAGCTCTCAACAGATACACGAGAGCTCTCAACAGATACACGAGAGCTCTCAACAGATACACGAGAGCTCTCAACAGATTTCACAAGACAAGATGTGCCAAGAAAATATGTGAAAAGGCAACACTCGACAAGACAACATTGTATTAACAAGACAAGATGTAACAAGACAACATTTAACAAGATGGCCATTCAAAGAAAAATCCCAGACGACAAATGGGCACGGAAGCCATTGGTCCATTTTTTTTATTATAGCAATATTTTCATAATCATTAAATACAATTATATCTGATCTCCTCTTAATCTCCTCGTATCTAGTGTTTTTTTTAAACGATATATTTTTGGGGCTTTTTCATAGCTAAAGTCTCACAGTTCAAGAATCGGATTAGTTGCTTGCCTCTATTTATCTTAGTTAGTTTCAGTTCCGCTAGTTGGCGTACCCTGAACCCTGGTGGATTTGGATTGTATTAACACATGCATTATTTGGGGGGGGGGGAGAATATTGTTACTTTTGCCATCGGTGGGCACTATAGCATATTGTGCCCCTTGAAAATGTGTCCCAAGAATTTCCTTATACTTTCACAACACATTAAACACAAATTAATTCACATATAGCACACAGTCCACACTTTCCAGTGAATTATTTGTGGGTAATGGCGGATGAATCTAATAAGTGTTTCGTCTATCTTTGAACAACTGTCTGAACGGCACTAGGTCAGTGGCGCCACTTGGTGGGCCGCGACACGGGCAAAGAAAACGAGTGACTGATATGCTGAGTTGGCCGTATTTTGATGGTCGTTTTGGTGAAGTAGATTTCTTTAAAATCTACCCATTGGTCTCATATAACATTCGCAAGAAATATTGAGGAACGAACCAATTAGACGTAATAAACTAAAACGAATACATTTTGATTCGCTAGGTGGCGCATTCTACTCTGCCCATCGTGGTGCCAAACATTTAGAACCCGTGAGATGGCGCCACAATCTCTCTGACCAAACCATGGATGCAAATTTGTATTTTTAAAGGGGAACTGAAGCAATTTTGTGTTATGCCGTATATTTAAATATATATTATCAAACTATGCATTAATGGTGACAGATACCTGCTAATTTATAAGATAAACTGAAAAACTGACTTTGTTCGAGACAAAAATCGACAAAATGCATCACTGCGTATCGCCATCTTGTTGTCGAAACGAGTGGTTTGAGTCGCGTATATCTAATCAATGTAAATTTTCGATTTTTTGCGATTTATTTCGTAAATAGGCATTCTGGAGCGAATAAAAAGATATGGGTCTCTGTTATATATACAAGTGTTTACACACGTGAACAAAATAGCGTTTTTGTTCGTTCCAAATAAAAAAGTTAAAGAAATTACAACAAAACACGCAAAAAATCGTGGAAAACGCCACACTTCTCGAACGCACGAGACGCTAACCAACGAGAATATGCGATAACGTAATACCGGAACTATTTTTTATTTGTTGACACGATAGATGCATCGCTTGTGACAGTTTTACCAGATCTGCTACTAGCGATTAGTTGTTTACTGAACTTCCGTAATAGTTGTCTATCTTTGGAGAAATGGAAACCACAGACGAAGAGTCTACTTCGACAGGCCACACGGAAACAACGGTTGACAGTCGTAAAGTGTCACCGAGTGTGCGAGTCACGCTCCAGACTCCAGGTCGGCTTCGCCTTTGTTGACGTTGGATTCAGGAAAAATTACAACAGCGCTTTGACTGTCAACGATTCCTGACTAGGTAATGTGATGTGGTGAACCTGTGGAAATTGCGTCCCGATGTCTGCGCACGTTTACGTTGAGTCATCATGCTGCGCCGAGGAAGCTACCATGCCTAGGCCCGGGCTAGCCTATGGCTATGGCTATGCAGCACTGTGTGCCCGATCGCGTTGGTGCTTGCATCACCGTACGAAGGCGAAGCGATGATTTTGTAGTGATATGCACAAACAGAGCAGTGCTAGATGTTGGTCTGCTGTCATTGCATGATTTGCGTGCCGACTCATTGATTCGTGGGCAGGTCAGTAATTCAATTGTTATCGAATCATTGCCATTTTTTATAATCATATTTTTTCTGCATATTTCTTTTACCTAGCCTGAGGGCGAGATCCGAACTACAATGGCAATGCAAGCAGGCTTTTCTCTTTATTTTGTATCTAATCTAATGAAGTGTACCGTGACTGTATTTTAATATTGTGTTTGATTTTGTGTTGAATAACATTGATGACAATAATAACATGAAGGTTTATTTAATTCATTATGTGAATATATATATATTCTTAAATGTTACCGTAATCGTGATTGTAATCATGACTACATTAGCAATTGTGATTGCAATAATTACTGTAATCATGATTACATTAATATTCGTACTTGTAATCACCCCTCTCTGTAGCACACCACAACACCTTGTTGTTTGGTGCAATGTAATAATTTAAATAACAATAATTAACTACTGACAGTATGTAATGTTCACAGTTTTGCAACTATTATGGTAATTATGGAATTAGTGCTATCAACTAACCCTGACAAATTATATTTCAGGCTCAGGAAAGGCAAGACAAGTAATCCCATCCTGCGATGTGGGAAGGATCTGTGATGTCTATTCTGAACCGAATTGAATTGATGGAAAGTTTAGCTATGGAGATTGACCTGACACAGGTGAGTGTACTAATAGTCTGTTATAGACAAATTGTGAGGCACCCACAGTATGCAGCAGGTCGAAAAACAACCTGGAAAACTACAAAAATTCCCACTAAAATATTAATAACTGAATGATGTGAATGCCTTCTTATCTATATCCCATTTCTGTCAACAAAAATGTTACCTGCAGCATCTTGCATGTCACTACACACAATTTCATTTATATTGAGACCAACATAAAATATATCAAACGTTTATTCACATAGTAAAACAATTACCAAAGAAATAAGGCTAACTAGAACGACTGAAACCAAGACTAAACATTGACCTAAAACAGTGACTTCTACCACCGGGAAATACAACCTGGAACATGGATATCACAGTTACACACATCATTATTATGCCACAACATATCAAATATACTGGTAGTTTAGCTTAGGAAATAATTAATCTTTATAAAGCCAAGGCATTTGAACTGTTTCACCATCATCATCTGTACCAATGGCAATAGACTACTTGTTTTGATTGGACAGTAAATGTACACCAATCATGTGTAACAATATTACTTGTTCTGACTGACAGTAAATGTACACCAATCATGCATACCAATACACTACTTGTTCCTACCAACAGTAAATGTACACCAATGATCTCATTCTGGAATCTGCACCATTTCACTACTTCTTCTGACAGTAAATGTACACCAATCATGTGTATCCAATATACTACTTGTTCTGACTGAATCTACTACTTGTTCCTACCGACAGCAAATGTAAACCAACCGTCTCATTCTCTACCAAATACACTACTTGTACTGACAGTAAATGTACACCAATCATATGTATCAATACACTACTTGTTCTGACTGATAGTACTTGCACACCAACCATCTGTTCCAATACACTACTGGCAGTAAATATACACCAATACACTACTTATTCTGACTGATAGTACATGTACACCTAACATATTCAATTCACCTTTCACTCATCCAGGGGTAGAAATCAGCACACTTTCGTCTGACAGACACCCCAGTATCCGAAAGACCTTGGCTGATAGATCAGACATGAGTACAACCTGTGTCACAGTTTATGGCTGTTTGGTGTGTGGCAGGTGCAGAAAAGTGACATAAGTTTTTCTCACGAATGACAAACTTCTTCTCTTTCTCATAGGTGTCGGAGCTGCTTGAGTCACCCTCGGTTATGTCGCTGTTATCACATAGTGTGCATCATCTGCACCAATGTCTTTATTCTCACTGAATCTGATGGAAGCTTCACATAGGAGTAGTCATGATCAACGTTCATTGGTGCAATAATGTCATCCATGACTACAGCAGCATTCGCGAAGTGTCGCACTTGAAATATCGTTACCGGATCGATTTGCATTTCAGCATCAGTTGTATGTGGTGCCACAGCAGTAGTAGCAGTGATGGCACTAAAGGTGACATCCGTAATGTAAAGATTGACGGCATCACCCGTAGCGCTGGACGCTTCAAAACTAGTACCTGTACTTGTACGAACCAATGGTGAATCCTTCATCTGAAAAGATTACACATACAGTGACTTGAAAATTTTACAAAATTCATCTTTTGCATAATAAAAATTAATCACAATGTGAGAAACTTTCTCTTGTATATATTATTTTTAGAATATAAGAGTGCCAGTGTCATATAGAATATATAAAGTAATCAACCACAGGGAAAAGCATTTTCCCTATGGAGCCATGTTAATTCAACCAATGGGTCTTTCACTGATCTCTTAATGTTTTTAATGAATCTGTTTGGTTAGTTTGACGAATGCCACTGGTAACATAACCAAACGCATGTAACCAAAATTGTAGCATCCTAGCTCCAAAGTGTATTATATTATCTAATCAACATTGCACTGTTTTCAATGGGCCAGGGAGGTCAAAATTCTATAAGGGGTCCAAATTCCATAGCAAAATATGGACCCATAGGTATACTTTCTATGGGGTTACTTATTTTATATCTGACACTCGATTTAGATAACATAATGCATGAATATTGTTATTGGACCAAATGCAGATCTATGCTTATGACATCTTTACCTTATAAATGCTGCACGCACACACACATACCTGCCCACACGTATATATATATATATATATATATATATATATATATATATATATATATATATATATATATATATATATATATATATATATATATATATATATATTTATATATATATATATTTATATATATATATATGTAAATATATATATATAATTATTAGGTATTATACTGAAAGCATCTGCTAGATAGTATGGTGCATGGACAAAAGCCCCTCCCAACAAAAGCCCCACAGACAAGCTTGTTTCAATTCAATTATACTGTTCATGACTGTTGCTGTAGTACACAGAGACAAGATATTGTCATGAATATACTTCAGGCATGTGGTCAATTCCATTCCGGAATTGGAACTGACCCTCAATTCCAGTTCCGGAATTGGAATTGACTTCAAAAATGTTTTTTTAATTGGAATATATATATATATATTTATATATATATATATATATATATGTATATATGTAAATATATATATATATATTTATTAGGTATTATACTGAAATATATATATATTTATATATATATATATATATATATATATATATATATATATATATATATATATGTATATATGTAAATATATATATAATTATTAGGTATTATACTGAAAGCATCTGCTAGATAGTATGGTGCATGGACAAAAGCCCCTCCCAACAAAAGCCCCACAGACAAGCTTGTTTCAATTCAATTATATATATATATATTTATATATATATATATATATATGTATATATGTAAATATATATATAATTATTAGGTATTATACTGAAAGCATCTGCTAGATAGTATGGTGCATGGACAAAAGCCCCTCCCAACAAAAGCCCCACAGACAAGCTTGTTTCAATTCAATTATACTGTTCATGACTGTTGCTGTAGTACACAGAGACAAGATATTGTCATGAATATACTTCAGGCATGTGGTCAATTCCATTCCGGAATTGGAACTGACCCTCAATTCCAGTTCAGGAATTGGAATTGACTTCAAAAATGTTTTTTTAATTGGAATTTTTTTTTTTCAAAATTTATTTTTTTGGAATTGGAATTGATTTTGTTGGAATTATTGACTTGATACTGTTAATATTTACCCTTATATTTACTTATATTACTTTTAAAATCATATTTGTCTGCTATTAGCATGTCACCCTGAATCTGGTAACAGCCAGGAAGTTGTCAACATTACAGCATAGACACTGTCTACTCTGGTATTGAAACATTGTGACCAAGAACAATATAATCAAGCATTTGCATCAAAAAGAAATACTAAGTTACTGTAACAGACAGTAAAACCAAAATCAGACCATTCAGGCCTCATTTTCTTTCTCAGTGTACAAGGTTTATTTACAGAGATTGCCAATTAAGGGCACCTGTCTGCTCATTCCCTTTGTGTGAGAGAGGAAGCCTGCCCCACTTGAATGCAGCCCCTTGTTTATCCAAGCCTAATGTTCAGCCCACAAGTTTCCCATACTAAACATGTCACTGGTCACCTGTACAATGCTGTTACATGTGGCTGTAGGGTTTGCCCTTTGTAGTAATTAAAAATGTCCCCATGGAGAATACATGTTGGAGATTAGGATGTTGAAGACTCAAACTTTCCAGTAAATTTTATGAAATATCAATGATACCACAACTGATAGCGATATAAATCTGCCTCCTAGTATATTTGCTCCCCCTCAGGACATCTGCCCCTTTTTTCTATGATAGTTGACAAGTGAAAATCAGTTTGCAGTTTTATCATTATTACTACAATAACAACATTCAATGACAAGTCGAAGTCACTTTAGCCTAATGCAATGGCCTATCCCCTGGAGTGTGTATGAGATCATCTTGTCACCAGTTGTCTTCCAGGTATCATTGATAGTCAGATCAGTGGTGGAAGATGGGTTCTTGGGGTGATGCTTCCATAAACAGTGGTTTGGAGTGCCCCTGGTATTAGCTGCCTTAGTTTTCAGGTCCTCACGGACCTTGGCAGCTTCTATCTGTGCCGTGTCACCATCATGGTTGCAGGCAGTCTTGTTGATCACATTCTGGATCTGGAGATCAGATCAGTGACCACAGCACCCTTGCATGATTAGGATCGACGCTGGCTTCACTCCCATTGAAGAGTAATCTTGTTGGTCCCCCTTCTTGGTGTAGGAATGACACTCAAAACATAGCTTCTGACCTCCTCAGATGCTAGTACTAATTTCCATGATGAAGTTATAAGTGTTTTCTGACAACTCTGGCTTGTGCATCCAGTTTTATAGAAAAATGGAGTCACTCCAACTCTCCATGGTAAATGCAATTCAAAAGAAACCTTGTTGAGATGGCTTCTTTCAAATATCCTCAATTGTCCTAACATGTCCTGGTCCTAATGTCACTGACTTCTTCCACAATTGCAATAAAGATAATCCTTTGATTACAGGATCATCTCCAACTACATAAAGTAATTTACTTGGCTGATCTGGCACAAAGAACATTAATTGCAATTAGGGTAATATATATCTTGAATTCATGTTCAGAAATTTAAAAAATAAGTTAAAAAAACATTTCTTAAAAAACTTACAAATAATCCAGAAGCTACGGACAGGGGGCAAATGTCCAGATTTTGAATAAGGCAAAGGGCTAATGTTTGGGGGGCAAGTGACAAAGGGGCAAATGTACGGGAGGGGGGCAAATGACCTGGACCCAATATAAACAGGGGAAACTGTTCAAAACTCAGATTAATGACCCAACTGTCCAGGGCTGTCCAAAATGTCTGGTTTTGTTAGCAAAAATCCAGGAGAGGTGTCGCAGCAAAAAGTACATATGAAATGGCTGGATGCCATTTTAAAGTTTTTTATGGCAAACCTGATATATATATATATATATATATATATATATATATATATATATATATATATATATATATATATATATACATGTGTGTGTATGTGTGCATTTAACGAACAATAATTTTTTAATCATATCTAATTAAATATGATTGTGCACACGTGACAAATAAAACTGTGTTAAAACGAATTGGATTTGAATTTTTCTTTAGCCTAGGATTTTAACAGTTGGAATTGATTTTTTGCAAGGCGGAATTAGAACTGATTTTTTGGAATTGACAAAACAGAATTGACCCCATGCCTGATATACTTCCTTCATATGTATAGCTTGTACTAATACTATTGTGGGTTGCCGACAGTTGCCCCCTCCCCCATGATATTCATTACAGTGTTATCAGTCGTGTTAGAATAAAATGTAATTAATACATCTCTTTATGAACTTCCGGTTATTACATGTGGGGTTTAATCTGATCAATAAAGCAAATTCATTTGATATAATTTTGCCTTATTGTCAAGTCACAAGAATTCAGACAGAAATTGTAAAGTGTCATTAGAAAAGCAGACATGTAATCTGACAGTGTTCAACTGGGTAGATGACGATGCCTTAGTTTCCTTTCCAGCTAGACATTGCATGGGTGAAATGCATTTTACTTAAATATTTAAATACTTTTAAAAAGTTTTTGTAACTGCATTTGCACTTAATCACAATGAAAGTATTTGTATATTTAAATATTTCCATAAAGAATTTGAAATGTAAACAGCAACAGTAGGCTTCTGTTGCACTATAGTCTATACTGTCTTTTCGTCGTGTTTCTCCCATGGCCATGCTGCAGTATATCCTGTAGCACTTACTGAGTTATTGTTATTGTTTTGAGTACGGCCACGTATTGTCTATTGACGGTACATCTGATCACGTCGAAAATAAATCGGCGGATTGGAAAACACTCGTAATTATATCAAACTATTAACACTTACTCGCACTTTATTGTATTCATACATTTCGATTTACTGTGGGTCATATATATGCTGACGTTGAAGCACAGCTGTGCTTATTGGGGTGGAACTATATTGTAATCGTAGTGATAAGTCACAATGGTAACGGTAATACAATTTACTAACCTGGTTTCGGCTCGTCGCTTCCTACGCATCGCTCTGCCCTCTGATATCTGACGTTTCCTTGTCGCAGAATAGTCTGTAGATGCATGGTCATATGCGGAAAAAAAGATCTAAGATGGAACGGTGTCTTTGACCAAGAATGACATCTTGATGCTCACCGTCTGTCCATGCTCATCACATACGTCTTTTGTCTTGTAATCTGCATCGGAAAAGTGGTCACTCGCAGAGCCTGCGGCTGGCGGACACGGCAATTTCTGCATTTGCAACCACCTTTTCCGCTGCAAATTCTTCCTCGAAAGTCGATAAAAAGTTTTTTCCTTGCATTTGTAGTACTAGTTGATATATCCAGGAGCCATCCAGTGCACACCAGTTTTCTTTTTATTCGATTTTCCATGCGTTTCGGCCGTTTTTCCGAGAGGTTTTTACTGTGTGAACGCGGTGCCAGGAGCTCGTACTCAAACCACTCTGCCGCTGAGCCCCCCGCAGAGCAATATGGCGCCGCCCAGGGAAGATATTGGCAAAGTTTAAAAGGATATTACAAAATTACCGTGGCGTTGCGCCCATCATATAAGGGTGATATATACTGTAAATGGTATGTTATTATGTTTGGGCTATGGTTGTTCGAGTGCTTCACCCCCCCTTTAATATACTGAAAATCAACTGTGTTAATATATAATCTTTCAATAATTTGCTGGACACAAATCGTAAAATTCTTGTCGTTTTGTCTCCATCCAAAATCAGTGTACTTATTTGTTTTTATTTTGGTTGACATTGATCAATTTTGTGTACACGTGACTCATCGGTGTGGTGTTTGTATTGGCGGGTTGACGACTTGTCCACCCACCTTTGCTATTTTGTATTTTTTTACAAATAGTCGTTAAATATAGTTAGTGTGTCATTTATTAATTTTGTTTGCGCCGATGATTACGTTATTTACTCGAGACTCGTCGATTTGATGTTTTGATTACTTTCGTCACTGTCAGCCATTATACAGACCCTTACGCCAAACATTCTCTGTCAACGTGGCTAGGTTGTACAAATTAATATTTTCTTATGTTTAATCTAATCTAATGTTTTATTTATATTTAGGTTATGTCCTCTTGTGTCAGAATCATTGTCTCTCAACGTAACATAACAGTAGTAGATGAAACCACAGCATCGTATTTTCCTGTTACTATCTTATATAATTTTAATAACGTTTCTCTGTTGGCTGTTATTGGTCATCTTTCTATCCAGTTATTCTCATTTCCATGAACGTTTTGGTTAAGAAACAATATTTGACGTGGCACGTTATTGAAAACTTTCTGAAAATCAAAACTGATAATACTCTGCCTATCAACTTAATGGTTTCTTGTAGAACATTAAGATAGGTGTTGAATCACATTATCCCACGCATTCGATTGTTTCCTTCGGACAACAGGCACTTTGTGCATTGCATGTTTGCGTGAAGCATTAATCTACTTGGTCTCCTGCGTAGGAAACAGTAAAACAATTGTATACAGAACTCAAGGCTAAACGAATGAAAATATTTATCATCAGTTTTTGTCATTACAAAATAAACTAACCTGACTTTCTATGAATGCAGCGTTACCCAGCCAGACGTTACCCAGCCAGACGTTACCCAGCCAGACGTTACCCAGCCAGACGCACTGCCACATAGATGCAAACTCTCCGTTGTTCGTACGGTGTCTCCGTCATTTTGACATGGCCGATAAATCTCCGTCCCGGAGATTGAAATCTCCGTCATTTGATGTTCAACGAACACTACGTTTTCTCCAAACAACTTAATTTCACATGTGTATGTTATAAGCTTCCTAACAAAAATTGTGGCGTAAATTCCCTAGGTGGGATTCCGTCATAGGGGTTCCCCTGCCTGGCCTGTGGACTACAATGTCGAGTCATGTCTATAACATAGTTCAAGTATGATGTCATGTAAAAATTACGTCATTCGTGCATGATTATATAATGAGCGAACACCATTGGGAAGAGTATTCAAATACCTTTCCATTAATACTTCACCTGCTTGCAATGGTGGGCGGAATTTGTGTTGATAAAATCGATTACTATCTATTCCTACCCCCGTCCTTACTTTCAAACTTTGCTAGTTACACTGGTTGTATCGAACCAACAAGGAATACACAAATGCAGCAATTTCCAGGTGGAAACAACAAATATCAAATGTATATGGCTTCCTAAAAACATTGTGACGTAATTTCCCTAAGGGGAAGGTTTCCCCTATCTGTCCCATGGACCATACGCTTCCTTTTGGTGGGAACATTTGCAATCTAGTTGAATGTGCTGTCAGTGGTAGCATCGTTGTTGGTCTTATGAAGTGACTGTCTGTGAAATAACGTAGCATTATCAAATGCCTTCGAGAAGTCCGTAATTACCGTCTATCTGGATTCTATTGTCAAGAAACTGAGCCAGGACGTGTGTAGTCTGGAGAAGTTAGGTCTAGCAAGGAAGGTGTTTTAAAACAGTGATACAGGTTGGTAGATACTATAGGTGTAGACATGTCGGAGTGTAGACATAGGTGTAGACACAGGTGTAGACACAGGTGTAGACATGTCGGAGTGTAGACACAGGTGTAGACATGTCGGAGATTCGTTGGCTATGAGCTAGTCTGCATACGCCGAGGACATAGTCTTGTTTTGACCATGCTGACCAACACTCCTAAGGAATCAAGCGGTCACGGTTGTGTGCGCAAGGAGTGATTGCTGGTTAGTCGTGTCTGCTTGGAACTGAGTGTGTTAGAGCTTGCTTAAATCGCTGTGGTTCTATGATGCTGGTTATTTTAGCCGGATGTATCGATCGGGAGAATGTCAGACCCAGAATGCGTTTTATTACCGTCAAGTACATCTACAACAGCTGATATATGATACGTGAGATAATTCACAAGGATCATGTTACAGATACAACAATATATATTGTTTGAAAGTACATTGCATGTATACATGTATACACCGTCGTTACCAGTTATTGAACAAGTTGTGTATTTTATCATATTATAACGATTTACAAATTCTGCTAAATCACTTGACCGTCATTTATATCGTTGATAGCAAGGCAGTCTAGGGAGCGTTGCTAAAGTGCTCATGTTGAAAATCGCATACGCGAAATAGTCTACATACTTTCTACTACATGACATGACAATTCGCGGGACGTGTCGGTTAAACTACTACATTAACAAACCTATTTCTTCAACTAAATGAGTTGTTTTCGCTAGACGCATGTTCTAACATAAAATGAAAAATACAAATTATGGCTAGTTTGAGATGATGCTTAGGTAGAAAGCCCTTTCCTACTTAATTACCTATCAAGAAACAGCTTGTTTTCTTTCCGAACATTTCGACCGACTCATTCGGCCTTCGTCGGCGGACTGACGTCACTACAGGCGTGTCACATGACCAAGCTCGCGTGACGCCAAAAGCTGTACACAAGCATTCTCGGAAAGAATACAAACAGTTTCTTGAGAAGTAATTACCATGTCAAATGTCACATTCCAAGAAACTGGAACACCAGTCTGTTCGAGGTCCCTTTTCTACACTTATTGTTTCCGTTATTAGTAATTCTCGCAATAAAGAATGTTGTACATACTGACCGTATTGTTTTATTGCGCTACCTCAAACATCCCTATACTAGTAATTGTCTATGTGTGACAGTAGCGTTAGTGTTATCGGTTCCATCACTTCTTTCGCAAAGGGAACCAGTTCTCCCTCCATCCATGAAGCCAACTTGTGATAACACAATCACTTACTGTAGCGTTGCACCGCTTTCGAAACAATGCAAGTCACTCTGTGAACAGCCTATCCGGGGCCAGTTCGTCCAACGTCACAACGGAACCCGGTAACGTTGTTTGTTGTCTCATGGTTAATAGAGGTTGATAGAGTCGTCTGGAGTCAATCATTCCAAGCCTCTCTAGAATGTCGCGGTGTGCTTTAGACAACTTCTCCGGGTGGTTTTATCAGGCTAGGCGTCTCGTAATCCATAGTAATGTCAATGTCACGGCCGCTCAAGCACACGCTATTCCCAGCCGTTACCGCACCTGTCCTTGTTTGAGTTAGTCGACACTGTTGTCTTGCCTGTTGCCGTATGTTCGAGCGTCACCTTCTGGTCGTCTGGTGGTGGAGTCGTGTCGCCGTTGCCGTTTGTCTCCGTTTCTGTGTCGAGCAGGTCGGAGTCGAACGACGAGTCAAAGATCTCCTCGATCTTCGAGTCGAGCGAGCCCTGCTTGAACCGGTAGCGACTCGGCTTGGCCGGAAGCACCGTGTTTAGGTCCAGGCTGTACTGCTTGCTATGATCCTTCAGACGCTTGCGCGGCGACAGACGAATGGGGCGGCCGTTGAAGTCGACGATGCCCTGCTCGATGTGCCTCGCGTAGCGCTCGATGATGATCTTCGTGTCGAAGAGCGCCGCGAAGCTTCCGTTGATCACCTTCGGCGACATCGGCACGTTGCTAAGGATGAGACTCATCCCGAACTCCTTCTTCGTCATGCTCTTCCGGCGCAGCTGACCCAGCGCTGACACTGTCGTCAGCCTCTCCTTCAGTACTGCCGGCTCCGTCTCGTGTTCCTCCTCTTCATCCTCCTCCTCGTCTTCCTCTGTCTCCTGCTCCGGCTCCTCGCTGAAGCGACAAGAGATGACCGTCGCCATCTGCTGGATGGTGCGCCAGTCTTGCTCGATGTCCTCCTCTGTCGTGTTCATTGACGTCACCGTGAAGCGGATGACGTACTTGCCCTTGAGCGCCGCCGGAACCATGTGTACCTTGCCCGACCGGTTGAGTTCCTTCAAGAGCATCTCCGTCAGCACATTCTCGCCCTGGACAAACCAAACAGTTCTCGGCCAATGCTTATCGCTGTTGAACAGTCAAACCAATGTTGTCAATTTTGATTTGCACCACGTGGTTAGATGGATGTGTGTTTATTACACGCGGAACTGGACTTTCAGGGTTTTGATTCTTCGACAAAATACCTGTCGAGGAATCAAAACAATGAAAGACTATTTTCGTGTGTTAGAAGTTAGCGTAATAAACACATATCCAACCAACCGCGTGGTACAAATCAAAATGGACTTCGATTGTTTATAACTTTTCAACAGCCGTAATGCTGGGCATACATTGCTAAGCTCTTGTTGCAAGTCGTGTGTTTATTTGACTTAAAATGGATCATTATTATTTACTATTAAGTGCATTTTCGCGTTGCAAAGGTGAAGTGAATAATGTGTGTTTCGCTTGTGCCAGTTCGTACGCGAATGAATAAAGTGTCATTAAACAAGTACTTGAAAGTTCAAATCACTTAAAAAGTCAGAAATAATTAAATAGATGATTAACTAAAAATATAAATAATTAACTCAATGAATTAAAAGGTCCATGTCGTTAAAAATAGTCATTAAAAGTCATCGCTGTTGTTTATGTCTTTAGACATTCGGATCGTGAGATTACGTTTCAACTCTCGCCACTGTTCACGGTCGAGTGAGCGCAAAGCTTCGATGTCAGCGGCGCAACGTAGTTGACGTCCAATGCGTCGCAGATCCGCAGATCCGCAAAATGGCTCAGTCGTGCAATATACGCTGATCCGCAACACAAGAAAACTCGAATAGTACATGATGCATGGCGTTGCATCCAAAGTCAGACGGAAGTCTGTTTCTTGCTTGCGCCAAATTGCGTAATGCTATTTCAGTTCTGTTATCGTGAACGCCTGACTTACTAATCGGTGGTATATATGGTCTCGCAGGTACTGAGAATCAGACGACATTATTCAAAAGCCGTTTTGTGCTGGGTCCACACACAAAGGAACAATCCAGTCTAGGTGTTTGCGTCTGATTTCTTTTATGGTGAACACCTGTTTGAATACCGTTGCATCACCTCACTAATCCAGGTTAACTATAACCACGGTGGTACTATGAATATTGACGTCATTCTTCACATACCTCACAGTAACAAACATGTCAATGTTTCTGCGTTCCCTCATGTATCGTTCCATACAAAAACGGTAATTTAACAGTTATTTGCTAGAAGGAGCGACAAGTGTTCTATTAACTTGTATCAGAGTTTTATCAAATGTTTAACAAACCGCGTGTTTCCACCAGCCCTTGTCTACCCTATGAACCTTCCACCATTGCCCGGGCGATGTTCGTGGTTCAGGTTGTCTTCGATGCAAGTTGACAGAATCTTACCTTGAGTCGGAATACAACCATTCCCAACAGCCTCTGCGCCGGAATCTCGAACCTAGCGTCGTCACGGACCAGAAATTCGAACTTCTTCGACAATCGTACGCCCTGCAACCCACGCTGACTGTTTAGCTGAATCACATATTACATCAGCTTCTCTATATGCAACTAGAAACTATATAAATAAAACGAATACATTACTTTGGTCCTACGACGAAATGATATCTTAACTGGGCATAACAATTTATCTTGATCAGTTACCAGTCTGTTTATCGCATAACCATTTTTCATGGCGTTCTCTGTGATAGCAGAAGTACGTTGTTAAAACATGCATTTATTACATATAATATGAATTTATTCAGGGTCGTGTCAACAGCCATTTTGGTCAGCGAAACTTTAAATAAAATATCACCAGCTGATTCCTTACGGCGATACGGATTTAGATTTACCGATTCGCGATGGCAGCTCAGTACACCGCGCAGACGCAGTTGGACCTACCTTGCGCACATGCGCCTGAAGTCCAACGACGCCGAACGAGCGAAGTACGAACCAGAGTTTGAGTGAACGAAACCGACGACTCAGCGGAATCTGCCAGTGCTACAAAATATCACAGTCAGACCAACTATCAGTCACTTACATGCGCACATGTGCACTACGCGCGTACGCACATTCACGCACGCACACACACAAAAGCGCGCGCGCAACACGTAAAGTTTCATTAGCTGTTGACCTCGTTCTTAATCGCGCTATTCCAGCTATTAAATATACTTTTTGTATCTTGGATATGTGCATAACAAATTATGTAATTTATTATTAAACTCTACGTCAACATTCCCGTATATATCTGTTTCTAGTTACGTGTTGGTTCGTGTCGTATTGTACGAAGGAGATCGTTTTGTTTTGGCTACACGTCGATGTGAAATAACGCTTCCCCTGTTTTGTTCCCATAAAACGCGGATAGCATAATCGAGATGGACATTTTGTTAACCGTCATTGCACTTGTTCTGGTTGTTTATTCCAATTCCAATTCCGCTATGGGACGAACGAATCAAGACGTAAGTAAACATCAACACAGCAGGAAGAAGTGGAGCTGGATACGCCACAATCTCAGGAAACTAACACAACACATCACAAGACATACGCAGATATATGAAACCCATAACATCGCAACCCTCGTGCGTTACTCGTGGCTGCCGCGAGTCTGGGTATTCGCTGGTTTGTCGCGGTTAGCCGCAAGTATAGGTACTGGCGGGTTTGTCGTATGATCACCGACACAAATATACACCCAAATGACAAACTAGTCGGGTGAAACCCAATGGTTCAGCGGTAGAATGTTCGCCGGTAGAAAGTCAACTTTTCGTTAGGCAGAATTGATTTACCTTTCCGGATAATAACATACATTAACTTTATAAAATAAAAAGTAAACGTCATGCCATTAACAAAATATATGTGCGTGCGTGTATGCGTGTATGCGTGTATGCGTGTATGCGTACTTGCGTGCGTGCGTGCGTGCGTTCGTGCGTGTTGATGGAAACAACTGGAAACGCAAGCGCAAAATCGTGTCCGCTGGAAAGGAGTCGTTACTGGCCTATGCTCCGCTACGGTTTAAGTCAGGTAAGCCAATTAATTCATAGCTCTGTACGATGTAGTAACTTTCAAAACCTTTCCTCCCGTAATTTTTAAAGACAACACCTGTAAACTCACCATGTAGTCAATAGCTGCTCCTGTTGCGGCGGGAAACACAACAATACGTGGTTACATAAAAGTAATACTGACCGTGTGAATATGTTTACAAATTAAATTGACAGATATATGTGATAAGGGCGGGTTACACATAAACGAAAAAAATTTGGACCCTCGATAAGCCAATGACTTCTTCCTTGTCCACTTACCATTCGGAGCTTGTCGCTTTGGGTGAAAAGCTTTTTGACGCTTGTTAAATATTGTTAAAATACTTACAGAGATCTAGCTAAGCGTGATTTCAAAGATGTATTTTGTTCAATGTATATAATGGTTACTGGGAAATTGTCAACGCCCACAGGTGACATTATAACGATGACAGTGGACGACAGTGCTTCCTGAAAATGACGACACTGGATTCGTTGCACTGTCTGTCTCAGGATGTGGCTGTACAATTAGTCTGTAATGAATTGATTTGTTCAGCGATTGCCAGCACATTGCGTTCTACGTCTGTATGCTCGCCCAGGCTCGTGTGTTCACATAAATCTGTCTTACCGGTGTTTTCGTGCCTCAAGTACAGCGGCTGCACGTTGAAGGTCCTATGAAGAGCCCCGCTGTTCTTCACCCTGTCAGAACACGAAACAGAAGTTATTTCTCCAAACATTTCACATGGAACAAGAGCAAGAAACATTTTTGGTAGAAGTCGGTAGCAGCCAGATTCTGTACAATTTGGATGTTCAACGTACAAACATGTTCAACGTACAAACATGTTCAACGTACAAACATGTTCAACGTACAAACATGTTCAACGTACAAACATGTTCAACGTACAAACATGCTTGTCACCAAAGTGTTTTGTTGTTGCAGTGTTGACCTCCTAATAAACGAAATTCAAAATGGCCGCTGTTGTTGCGCACATTTATTCGTGCTGAGAGCCATGTTTGTCCACGTATGTGCATCCGAATATAAGTTTATGGGACAACATATTGTACTTCACATTTCTGGTATTCTGAATGGATAAACTGTTTAGCCTAACAATGATGTTTGACGAATATAAGGCAGCGGGCGAACACAACTGTGATGCGTAGCGATATACAGGGACTACGCTTTATTTATCTATGTCAGCTATATTTATCTTCAGATCTTTATATGTAGACCGTTATCTTGGATTAACATTGGCAGATGTATTTTTAATGATGCATTGGCTGCATCCATATATTGCAGTGCAGAATAGTTTGGCCCCCGACATTGACAACGGTAATGTCTGCATGCGGTGTGACATGAGCCGTAAATGACTTCCTGACAGGCTTCAGGAATGGCAGCGAACGTCATTAAGATCGGCAGGGGTGAGGCGCCAGAAAGCAGCTGGCAAAATATCTCCTTGATGGAAATATATTTTCGACTCTTTCCACCATCCAGAGGTTCCGACATACAAAACGAGAAACATGTGACATGAGCTGTAGAAGAACAGCCGTGCATATTGCAGACACGATAACGTTGTTGAAGCTATTGTTGATCACATGCAATACAAGTTGGTGTAACACCCTTCGTTTGCTGCAGCAATCGCTGACAAATCAATATGTAGCTGTGATTGATACACTTTCCATTCATCAGGAAACACTCGTGTCCGTAGCAACAATCGCCTTTCAGGTGGTGCATTTGCAATCAGCTGTTCTGGCAGAAACCATACCTGATCAGCCTTGTTCTCAAGATAGACTAGGACATTTGGCCATCTAATCGGAAGAGGCAACTCATAGCTTTCAATGGCACGGCGAATTGGTCGAGTGGTTTGCGATACAGGTTTGTGAAGAGTGTCACCAATGTATTTGTGAAGAGTGTCACCAATGTATTTGCTCCAGCAGTCTTACGAAAGGCAACGACACAAGTGTCTGACCATCTATTACTAGACACGATGGCGTGCCGCGAAGATCGATGGTTTGGAGGCAGTCATTGTATGTTGTGAGTAAGTCATGGAGCACACATTTAGTGCCAGTTCTAAATTCATCTTAATCAGTGATACTGGCACCTTCATCAGCCCATTCTTTAACATATTAGGTACATTGCGGCCAACTTCGTAGGCAACGATACGGCGTTGGAAGACACAATATTTCAAGAATGTTGCTTTGTCCTTACCTTTACTGTCTCTCACTGCGTCATACAAAGATAGGAAAAATAGGAACAGTGCTGGTGTTTTTCCACTGTTCGTCATCAGTATCTCTTGGAAAAATGCACCAACTTGCTGCTTTCCCAGTTCTCGTGCATTCAAAGGGGAGTTCTGAATTGAGACAGTGACAAAATCGTTGGTAGCAATGTTGTAAAGAAAGTGGGGTATACCTCGTATGAGACAACATTGGACTGCTGCCAGGTGGACAGCATTTCATACCCATCTTCCTGGTCCAGTTTCTGTCTTCTTGACTTCGCTTAATTGTGAGTGAGGTTGTCCTCTGCGCATACCTGGAACATTGCATGGGTGTCGGCTGCAATTCCTGAATGGTAGCTGTAGATAAGTGCGTGCCCACGTCTGTCTTGGTAAACCCTACTATATCGCCTCACCTCGATCCTGTGCCATTCAGCGACTCTTGAGTGTCGTCAGAGTCTACCTGATTGAACTCTTTTGATGG